>LVTN01001496.1:10096-21825 GCA_001649415.1 Musa itinerans
GCATATGTTCATACCTTGATAAATCATTAGTAAAAGTAATAAAGTAGGAGCAACCACCTATGGCATGAGTTGACATGGATCCATATACATCACTATGTATAAGTTTCAGTAGCTCAGTGGCTCTCTCTCTTATTCCACTAAAAGGAGAGTTGGTCAGTTTTCCACAAAGGCAAGGCTTACAAGTTGCATATGACCAATAGTCGAATGGATCTAGATATTTATCATTTAGCAACTTTTGAATACTTCCCTCATAGATGTGACCTAGCCTATAATGTCATAGGTATGCATTGTTCACCTCATCTTATTTTCTCTTAGACACACTTACATTCATGATATGTGGAGCAGTGTCTAATATAAACAAACCATTATACAATGTTCCTTTCGTGATGATCTCATCATCTAATAATATTGAACAAGTATTATTCTTAAAAACTAATTTGTATCTACTAACTATCAAACATTAAATGAAAATAATATTTTTAATAATAGAAGGAACAATATAACATGCATCCACTACAAAAATAGCTCCACTAGGCAAATATAGGGTGACCTCGCCAATGGCTACTACAACAACTTTTGCTCCATTGCCCATCTTGAGGTCAATCTCACCTCTTACCAAACTCTTAGGTCTTACCAGAACCTGCAAGGAAACTTATGGATATTATTTCTTTCATCCCGAGGACTAAAATGTCTTTATAGCCAAGAGAGCGGTGTTCCTTGAGAAGGAACACATTCTTGGTGGAGACAGTAGGAGTATGATAGAGTTGAGCAAGGTTAAAGAACCTAGCTCTAACACCACTCCACATCTTGAGTCTATTCAGGTACCTAGCACATAAGTTCCAACTTTACATAGGTCCGGCAAAGTATCTCATCCTCTTGAGAGATATGTGAAACATATTAGAAGAGAGAATGTTGAGGATATTGATCCTCAAACCTACGAGAAGACTATTACGAGTATAAACTCCGAGAAGTGGCAAGAAGCTATAAATTCTGAGATAGATTCCATGTACTCCAATAAAGTTTGGAACATAGTTGATGCACCCGAGGGTATTATACCCATCAGTCGTAAGTGAATCTTTAAGAAGAAGATCGGAGTAGATGGAAAGATAGAGACCTATAAAGCAAGTCTAGTGGCTAAGGGGTATCGTCGAAGGCAAGGTGTTGACTATGACGAAACTTTCTCACCCGTAGCCATGTTAAAATCCATCCGAATATTATTGTTTATTATAGCATACTATGATTATGAGAACTATCAGATGGATGTGAAAACCATGTTCCTTAATGGCAATCTCGATGAGGAGATGTATATGATTAGCCTGAGGGATTCGTGTCCAATGATTGCCTAGATAAGGTGTGCAGATTGTTTAGGTTTATTTATAGACTAAAGCAAGTTTCCCGAAGTTGGAACATAAGGTTTAATGAGGCAATCAGATTTGATAACTTTGTTAAGAACGAAGATGAGCCCATGTTAAAATCCATCCGAATATTATTAGCTATTGTAGCACACTATGATTATGAGAATTGGCAGATGGATGTGAAAATCATATTCCTCAATGGCAATCTCGATGAGGAAATGTATATGATTAGCCTGAGGGATTCGTGTCCAATGATTGCCTAGATAAGGTGTGCAGGTTGCTTAGGTTTATTTATAGACTAAAGCAAGTTTCCCGAAGTTGGAACATAAAGTTTAATGAGGCAATCAGATCTTATAACTTTGTTAAGAATGAAGATGAGTCTTATGTGTACAGGAAGGTAAGTGAGAGCGCTATCACCTTTTTGGTGTTATATGTGGATGATATCATGATAATTGAGAATGATGTAGGAATGCTCCATAATAAATGCTTCGTTATCTAGACATTTCTCCATGAATAATTTAGAGGAAGCATCCTATATCTTAGAGATTTGGATCTATAGAGATAGATCTAAGAGGATGGTTAGCTTATCCTAATCTAGGTATATAGACACTATTGTAAAAATGTTTGGCATGAAAAATTTCAAGAGATGTCTCATACCGATGAGACATGGAATATCACTTTCAAGGAGTATGCCCCCGAAGACCCCTAAAGAAAGGACGAACATGGATAGGATACCCTATGCCTCAGTGATAGGGTTTATCATGTATGTCATGCTATATACCAGGCCTAATATAACATATGCTTTGAGTGTCATGAGTAGGTATCAGGCGGATCCAGTCTTGGAGCACTGGAAAGTAGTAAAGTGTATCATTAAGTACTTCAGAATGACTAAGAGTCTTTTACTAGTATATGAATGTAGTAGCCTTAGGGTTAAAGGCTACATGAACTCGAGTTTCCAATCTGATGTCGATGATAGCAAGTTGAATTCGGGATATGTGTATACCCTGAATGGAGGAGAAGTATGTTGGAAGAGTTTCAAGCAAGATACTATTGTTGACTTGACCATAGAGACAGAGTACATTGTTGTAGTAGAGGCAGTGAAGGAGAGAGTATAGATGAAGAAGTTCATCACAAATGTGGGAGTCGTGCCGGGCAACGAGGAGCATATTCCTTTATATTGCAATAATAACGGGGCGATTGCTCAAGCGATGGAACATAGGTCTCATAAGAAGTCTAAGCACGTTCTAAGGAGGTTTCATCTGATTAGAGAGATCGTGACTCGAGGAGATATTATAGTAGAAAGAGTTTCATCCGAAGGTAACATCGTAGATCCACTGACAAAACCATTTTCTCATATTGTCTTTGAGTGTCATATGGGTCTAATAGGGATTAAACACAAAGGTGATTGGCTTCAGGTCAAGTGGGAGATTGCTAGTCATAGGTGCCCTGCAAGCCAATCACATGAGTGATAGCATGTGTGATTTGACACATAGTCTTTTTTACTTATTATTATCATTTAATATTTTATCATTTTATATTACATGAATATATTATGATATCCATTGATCTGTGCAATGGGATTCGGATAGTTATGACATCAGGATAATAAGATTGATTTATCTTTAAATATATATCCTAAATAATCCCGGTCATAGGTTACTTGAGAGAGACATCGAGATAACCGAATTAAACACAGAGGTGATTGGCTTCAAGTCAAGTGGGAGATTACTAGTCATAGGTGCCCTGCAAGCCAATCACGTGAGTGATAGCATGTGTGACTTGACACATAGTCTTTTTTACTTATTATATTGTATGAATATATTATGATATCCATTGATCTATGCAATGCGATTCGGATAGTTATGACATCAGGATAATAAGATTGATTTATCTTTAAATATATATCCTAAATAATCCCGGTCATAGGTTACTTGAGAGAGACATCGAGATAACCGGACATATTGGTATACTGTATACCCATCCATATTATGAATGCAGTTAGTCTTATAGCTGCTCGTGTAGGGATACTAGGGATACAGTATAGGTGCTCATTAGAGAATAAGTTCACTGATTGATCCGTTCACGGAATGTTGGATGGTTGATGATGTCTTATTGTTAGACAATGATTCTATCGTCTCAGTGGTGTATCTAGTTCTTAGAATTGAGGTATCAAGGATGTCCTGTATGATTACTCTACTCTTTAATACCGGACTTGTATGTCTAAATATTTCATATCTAGCACAACTAGTCATCGGGAGTGGAAGCCAACCTTACGAGGGCTATTGAGTGTTGATAGAGGATAATCCACTCTCGGTATCATGAGAGGAATATCTCATATGTTCTTACTCAAACAAATCTCTGGCCATGGTCATTCAGATTGAGAGAGAAAAAGTTCTCCAGAATAATCTGATTATAGTGAGACTCGTATAGAAACTATATGAGCCTAACAACACTATGCTCGATATACGGTCTCTGAGTTATTAGATGGATGAGGGACTATAGGTATATGGTAATTGAGGCTATATAGGTCCAAAGGATTGGATTCTCCTATATTATCTAGGGACTTTGGCATAGTGGCCTAGTATATTCATAGTCGATGAATCGAGTGACTTATTATGGAGATAATAATTCACTGAGCTAAAAGGAGTTATGACAAGTCTGACTCACATCCAGCTTGATATTGGGCCTAGAGGGTCACATATATATAGTAGGCGTTGCGACGAGTAGAGGTTCAGATATAAGATCTCCGTTGGAGCCCCTATCTTAATAGATATCCAATAAGCCCATGAATTATTGGATTCTATGGATGAGAACCAATAAGAGCTAATAAGATATTATTGGGTAGAGACTCACTAATCTAAGAGGCTTGGGTAGTTGGATGGAGATCCAGTACCCAATATGGCAGGATCCATTAGGGTTAAGTTGATATGAGGCCTCTATAAATATAAGGGAACCAAAGACCCATAGACTAAAGGTTCTTTTTAGTTGCCTCCTCCTATTCTTCTCTCTCCCTCTCCTCCTCATACTGCAACCCCTATTTGGGGTGTGTGGACAACAAGAAGGAGAAGCCCCTTCTTGATTGTGTGGTGCACATAAGGAAGAGTTTTAGGCAGTGATTTAAAGAGTATCTTCGTAGCCCTCGTCATGTGAATCACAATTAAAGATGAGGACAATTGATCTTCTTCATCCTCTCTCACAGATTTGTAGGTTTTTAGGGATATATGATCTCCCTAGGTGATTCTCATATGTGTAGTTTTTCGGTTTCGCGGGTTTTTGTGCACCAATTTTCGCACGATGATGAAACCTACTTTTCTATAGGAATTCTGGGATTTTGTTTTTCTGTTCCTTTGCTGCGCATGTAATGTCACCCCAGATTTCCCAATAGAACACCTGACGCCCCCTTCGTTGTTGGGGCGTGGAGGTATTCTTTTGTTATGCTAAACTATATATAGTTGTTTTCATGATGTTTACAAGTTTTATTGTATATGGAAGTAAATATTATATTTATGTATATACAATATGTATAATTTATTATTCTTGAAAGGTAATCAACATGGATTATTGAGTGAAATTTGACTTCGCAGTAATGAGCAATGTCATGATTCGATGGAATAGCTCTAAGTTGGCAGACATATATGAAATTGGCCAATCTAATAGTTATGGTCGGAAGAGCATGAGTTCCAAAAGCGACTCAAATTGGCCATATACGATCATGATTAAGTAGGCAATCTTAAAAGGATCACAAGCGTAATCGAGGTATAACATATGAACACCATTAAAAAGGATCAAAGGATTGTGATTCGATGTCAACTCCACAACATTTCCGTGATAAAACTTTTCAAAGACATGAATTGTGACATAGCATTACTAAATAGCTTTGCTTCAGTAACTTCCAAGAACATTTACTCTTCTACGTGATGGAAAAATATCTATAAGAAGAGACAATCTCTCGTTTCTAACTGTTTTTTAGTCCGATTCTATAATTCTTTTAGTAGTAGCAAATTTACATTGTTGGTCGAACGGAGAGCAATGGAAAATGTATTTTGCTAGAAACCTTTTGTGAAGACTGCCAAACAATTTTGTGAAGGAAATAATTAACTCTTCTATTTAGAAGAAGTGGGTGTTTTCTTTCCACCAAATTTCATGTCTCTTTTGATACTTAGAAAGGGAAAAGGCAAAATGTCTTTTCTATTCTCTTTCTATTTTTAATTTTTGAACTACAGGGCGTCTTCTTTAAGTTGGTATTCGAAGGTGTAATTACAGGGGGTCTCTATAAAGCATTTCTAATAATTCAAACTTAAATTTGCTAACATGAGAAACAATTATTTATGGTTATAAGTTACAATTATTTACGTGTAGCTACATGAATAAAATGTCATCGTTGAGATCTATAGAAAATAATATGTTTCGTTGAGTTCAGAGTATTTATTCTCTATCTTCAAAATATATAATTATCTATTTATTTGACTCATTTTTTGTCTTTATTTTTATCTTATTGGATTTTTTTTTCATGTATCTTTTGAATCTTCATTTAAGAAGGGTTATTTCTCACTTGAACTTACCTATTTAAGCATTCTTATATGAACTCTTGTACGAAGGGTTACTTCTCATTATAAACTTATCTCGTTTGAGCATTCTTTTAAGAAGGCAATGTTATTTTAAGTCATTTTCGATACATCGATCATACCTGCATGACATGTCATCTAATCCTTCAAGTCATTGATCCATCCTTTGACTTATCAATGGATTTCTTGGCATGTCGATCTATCCTACGGTTCGATATTCAATCCTCTAACTTAACTTTCGATCCTTTGGTAGTTTATATTTATAGTCGAAGTATCTCTTATATCTCTTATTATCATATAAAATTTATTTTTTAGATTTATTAATCAACCTCTTCTCTAATTCTTAACCCGTAAAATAAACTAAAGCCTATTGTACAAGTGACAAAACTCTTGAACTTATGAAAAGAAACACTAGTGGTAATAGTGTTAGGCTATATTTAATTGAATAAGATATATTATAGATCTAATTACATTTTAATTATGATTATCGATCAATAAAAAATAATTCACTTATGATAGGATTCCTTAAATATTTTATGGTTAAATAAGTATTGTCGAACCATTTAAAAACTTTGACTAACATTCTTAATCCATGCTTTAGGATTTCCATTTAATTTTTACCATCAACATTCTAAAAGAAAAAAAAGTCACCAAGTGAGTCCAGAAAGGAAAAAAAATTATTAGTTTAATGAATTTCAACCAGCATTATCTAATAATTCAATTAATTTTTTAAATAAGTGCCTAATTTGACTCGAACATGTAAATTTCATGATAATATCCAAGTAGGATGGAAACTCAATTTTTTTAAATCAATCAAGTAGTATATTTCAACTCAACTAATTTTCCAAATAGGTTTTGGGGCCACACATCAGCCAAAAATAAGTATGGTTGTAGATAATATATAATCAGTAAAAAAATAAGAATAGGCTATAAATACTGTATCTTTTATTGAATGGAAAGAAATCAACTATTTAAATGATTGTTCATGCTTTCTAAGACTATATCTTTCAAAAGAAGAATGCAAAGATATAATTTATTCAAATGAACAATGATTGTTCATGGCCCATGTAACTATATATACATGACTTAATTGAGGTCGTTTACTCAACAAAAGTAAGTATCATTCAGATTGAAGGATGGCAAAAATTTCCCTCGTCTCCTTCCTTTTGGTGCTCACTATCTTCGCCTCGGGTATTATCTCTCTTTATTTGTTCTTAAATTTTATTATTATTTGAATGTAAATTTTATTAGATTACCTTCGGATAGTTTTTCTTTTTCTTTCTTTCGTCCAGTAACTATCGCCAAATCATTCTGCGATTTATGAGCCCCAATATGCATCTTATTTTTATTAACATTAACATTTATTTCACAGCACATAGAGGATGCTCTTTTTTTTTTAGATTTAAAAGACTTCATACCATGATATTTATAGAAATGTATTTTCTTTATGTGGAATACGCAGTCAACGCTATTGTGACCAAGGTGGACGCAGCAAGATGTCAAGAATACTTGAATCATGGTGGCTGCAACTTATCTGCTTGTAAAGAACAATGCTTTAAGGAAAAGAATGGAGAAGGACAATGTATTCCTAATTCAAACCTGTCTGATTACGCATGTGTATGCTTCTATGATTGCTGATCGAGAAAATCATGTCTTGAATAAAAATCTGATTTTAAATACACGATATGATACAAGATTGTGAATTTTCAAATTGTCTCCGATTCAACTACACTCCTCCACTAAAAAATTAATAATTATATATATTATATCAATAAACGTACAAAATATAAAGGTGCACAAGATTTTAATGTTAAAATGATTTATGGCCACAATATGACCCAAGGTCGTCTATCTCTTGTGAAAAATATTTCGGAATCATTGATTCACGAGTTCTTTATCATACGTATAATTTAAAATGTTTAGTTTTAGATGTCAAAGCTTGAACAATAGATTCAAGACCGAACTGTCATTGAAAAGAAAAAATTATTATTATGTTTTTTAATTCATTAATAAGATAATCAATACATACAATTGAAATTATTAGCCGTAAATCATGAACTAATACTGAATGAACTTTAGCTTTTAGTTTATACACATTATAGTGCATAACATAAATCCTACAATTTTTCTGAACATAATATTATTCACATTATATATTTTAATTGACAAAAATAGCTTAAATCCAAAGACGTTATAAAAGATATCTTGTGAAAGTGTTTAGGGCTGGTTCGTTGTGTTGTTCCATAATAGTGTCGTGTAGACATTTGCAAGGACTTTCATTATGGTAGACTACCTTAGACACTTTATTATCAGGATAAAGAGTCCGGGGTCGGCACTAAGAGGGGGGGTGAATTAGTGCAGCGGTAAAAATTACATCTTCAAAATTTTTCGTTCGATAAAAAATCGGTTTCAACAAAAACCGTTTCAGAGAGAGGTTAGCTTGAAAGCGTTTTTGTAAAGATACCACCGCCCAGACCGGTGGTACCACCGCATAACATAATCTCGGAGACTGTGCCACGACGGTGTCACCTCTTGGGGCACTGTTTGGGCCTTTTCATTGGGCCCAACACAATTCTTACATGGGCCCAATTGGCCCCTAATTGGGTTGGCCCAAATCTAATCCCAATTACGTGCTAATTACGATTCCTAAGACATTTTCTAAGCTAAACAAGTCCGTAAATCTAGTTTCTTTCGGCGATCTTCTAGCAAACTTCCGACGATCTCTTGGCAATATTCCGGCGGACTCCCGGCAAGCCCCTGGACTTCACAACGATCTTCTTGGCGAGTTCCAACGAGCTTCTCTGACAAGCTCCGAGACTTCTCGGTTGGTTCCTGCAGAACTTTCGATGAATGTCCGGACTTCCGACGAACTCTTGAACTCCCAACGAAATCGCGTCCTTGACTCCGGGACTTCATTTTGCTTTATGTCTTACTATCATAGTTAATACTGTATATGTAAAAACATACTTCGATCTAGACAATTAATACAAAGCATTAATCATGTTGTCCGGCATGTCATTGGTCTTTCGACGCTTCATCCGATTCTTCAATGCATCATCCTCTCTTACGGCCTATTGCCGAATCGGCTAATTGACTCCGCAACTCCGATATCCTTGGTGTAATATCCACTCTTCTTGGCCCGATGCCTGAATCCATGGCCTAAAGCCTTCTGTTGATACGTCGACCGATCCTCCAACCCAACGTCCAATCTTCTGACATGTTTTCCTCCGGCCCAACATGATTCTTCCTGCTTTAATTGTCTCTCCTAGATCGAAGCATCCTGCATTACTCAAAACGTATATTAAAACATAAACACTTATCAATTGGTTTCATCATCAAAATATGAGATTCAACATTTGTTGCATGATCATTTATGATCTATCATGTGTTTGTTGAAATGGTTGCTTGTGGATCCCAAGTTAAATTCTTTCTCTAACCCATATTCTCTTTTGTAGATTCTTAAGAGATCATAAGATGTTTCAGGGAGGCTGATCTTTTATCGACGGACACGCAAGGGTATCGCACGACTTAGGCAAAACCAGCTAAGACCATGATAGATAGTACCAGAGCGGGACAAATACACTTAGAAATACTTAGAATATAAATGTGGGGGACCTAGCGCGACAGCGTTGAGGGCAACCAGCATGTGTGATTGTTTAAGGGGAAATGGGCATTGAGATATAGGGAAATGAGTCACTCAAAGGAGTAGGCATTTAAAATTAGCATTCAGAAGAATGACCAACCCTTCATGTGAGAGGCACCATGAAAACAAGAGAGTTATGAAGAATACATAGTACACAAAAGTTAGGATAGCTGAGTTCAAGTTACGACTCGACGTTGGCAACCAAAACTTGATGGGGCTTAAGATAAGCGAGGCGCTTGGCAAATGATGAGACCGTACAAAGTGGGATAGGTTGCTTAGTAATTGAAAGAGTTATCCAAAGTTCACAACAATAAGGGGAATTGCTAACTCAAAGAATTCAATACTTAAACAAGAGCTTGTTACGAAAGATGGACTATCCATGGCCATCCCAAGGTGACCGAACTTGACACTATAGAGTATTGTAACTTTCTCTTTGACATGAGAATGATGCATCTATAAGAGGCTAAATTGTTTAGCGAGTTTAGCATATTGCTAGACCTTCAAAGGTGCAATGGGGACTATATTGACAAAGAGTTGTAATCTATCAAGTGCATTCGCGGGGGTGGAACAATGTACAGTTTTCTTAGCAAGGCGAAGTAGTCCAAGGAGATGGTGGTCTCCAAAACTTATAGAGGGAAGGATGTCAAAAGAAAAATTACTTCAATGGGATAGATATCTAGGAGGGATAATTCTCGGTTATCCAAAGGGAGAATCATGTGTAATGGGCTACACATGTTGAAGAAGGTACCTTAAGACAACAACTCCACATAGTTCAACAGACTAAGCGAGCAATAAGGAGTCGTCATATTATCTCATATGAGGTAATATGTTGATAGATGCATTATGAGATTAAGTGGGGGAGTAACCTAAGGCAATACCAAACGAAGGCATATTTAGAGTCAATGTGGAGATTAGACTTAAAGGAGGACTGACCCATGAAATGGTGGGCATAAGTACCACCATTAGCTCAATATAAACCAAGGGGTAGAATAACTTCGGGTAAAATATAGTGAAGGCTCAATCCGTTTGAAAAAACTTGACATAGAAGAAGAATCATGGAGTGGAGGCATGAAGTTTTTTCGGATAGAGTCTAACAACACAAACTCTTACAGAGATAAAAGTGGGATCATGTCATTCCATAAGTCCCTCATTTTGATGCAGTAGACTCATCCTGTATGGTGCCAAAGATGAATGGAGCTTCGAGGCACATGCACCTTATCTTGGTGAAACATTTGATGAAGGAACTAAGGTGAGTCAACTTACAAGGGCAAAGTTAGGGTCCAAAGGCCTTGGCACGAGGCAAGAGGGCATGAAGGTGAGTACTCTTGAAGAATATGTCATAGTGCTACCATTTAAGTTACCGCGCAGGAAGTGGTGTGCAATGGAGATTATGCTAGGGTAGAGGCCTAGTATCCAAATAATGGTGTATCAATTTCAGTAAAGTTAGTGGATTTCAAGAGCTGCTAGGCGACGAACTATCCTACAACTATGCTTCATCCAAGTGTGACTTGAGAATGGGTGGACAAAGATCAATTGCCAAATGATCTAATACAATCGAAGGTGATGAAGGCCCTGCGATGTGCTAACAAAAGCCACACATAGAGAGATTGCAGTCCGAGTTCTTCCCACAAATATTGGAATACAATGGAGATATCACCAAGAGGCAACATGGTGTAGCGAATCATTATGGATAATTCGAGGCAATGCAACCAACACACACAAGAGATGTCTCGCGAGGGACATGATCATATGAAGTTATAATCAAGAGCTCTTGGGAGCTCCACTTTAATGAACAACATAATGACAAGAAGGGCTATGGGTTCAAGGAGTAAATGCTATGGTACTATAGAGGCAAACCTTTCATGCGTGCATCAAATTTTGCATTGGATGAAAGCTTCAGTTATCAGCATATAGGGGCTATGTACCACCAACAAGGAATTTTGAGTGCAAGTACTAATAAATCTCATGGGGGGGACTTAATCATACAGAGATATAGTCGGAGTGACTAGAGGAGTTGGATTGTTCTAAAGCTCATATTCGCTTAAGGAGGCCCGACAAGTTAAAGAACAAAGACGAGTAAGTGAATGTTGCTACCAAGGAAGCTAAAAAAAATAGAACCAATGTGAGTCCTGTAACGTGATAGTGGAGGTTATGCATGAGAGTTAC
>LVTN01001496.1:25742-71198 GCA_001649415.1 Musa itinerans
CACACACACACACGCATATCATTCTTAAAAAATTATGCAAATATGATTTTTTTTTTTCAAAGATTGAAATGAAATGCCTTGATGATATTTTTAATGATTCACTTTCTTAAGGTGCTGCTTCAAGACGAGTCCTCGAGTTGAGCATCACCGATAAAACTAATATTGGAATATACTAAACGAGATCGATCTAATACTTAAATTAATTTGAGATTTAATATGAGAGTTGAAAATAAGGTTTTAGATGCAGAACAATACCTACCATGTTTTTATTTATAGATAATAGTGAAGAAAATATTCCTAGAATTAAAATTATTTAAAAAATACTCTTCCCTCAGTGCTCGTGTTAACGTGACAAACTGATTGTTCTCCATATATCGACTCTTGATTGGGTTGAAATATTAGTCATATCACAATTTATATCACTTTTTATCGATATATGATTTCTTATGTTATATATATATATATATATATATATATATATATATATTCTAACATTTGATTAAAAAAAATTAGTAATTTGATTTGATGTCAACTCCACGGCACGTGCAACATGCAATATTCCAAATTATAAATGTTCTTCTTCATGCTAGTCTGCGATATGCGCTTCTCTTAACGCATGCATGGCGCTTTCCCTTCCATCGTATGATAATACTATACCAAAGTGCATTCTAAGATTAAACTACTTTTGATCATTGATTGTACCGATACACGAGTATCAGTATAGCTTTGAAGAGGCAAAGCTCAAGCTGTTCTCGAACTCTCAGTTGTCAGATTTGAGGAAGTGCGGTGTGCTGAAAGGCATGCGTCTGTCCATACTTTTCTTCTGATGCCATTAGATGCAGAGAGGACCTTCCACTCGTGATCAGGAGAATCTGCTACGACAACTTTTGGGGTATATTTACTCTGATGGAAGTCTCAATCAGTGTGCCCTTTGTGCCTCGGGCAACGGAGAACATGCAAGGTTGTGGAGAAGCTCTACTATTCCCTTTACGTACATTTGCATGAGTTGTCTCTGTGAATTCCCTAGATGACCCTCGAGGTTGGTGTTTATAAAGACTCTAACGAGCCTCATGAACTGACAGCCAGCCATCGCCGCCAACTTTCCCTTCTCTTCTCCGAGCCCCTGCTTCGCTTCCCTGCTCACCCAAGAGCAAACCAAGTTTAGAATGGCAAAGGAGGACGATTTGAAGGTCAGCAACACGGATCTTCCTCTCTCTCTTGATTTATCTGAGTGCATGTTCATTCGTCCGAATGATAAGATATGGGCTGCAGAGAGTTGAATTGAAGGTTTCCGTTAACTGCTGCGAGGGCTGCAAGAGGAAAGTGTTGAAGGCTTTGAGCATCAAAGGTGCACAACATGAGCACCAATTTAACTTCTTGTTCTGTGTCCCTTTACTCCCTTCGCGACCGTGTGTAACTTCTTTCCTGCACCGGAACATACTGGTTTCAGGTGTGCTGAGAACAGAAATCCACCCGACTCTGCCCAACC
This sequence comes from Musa itinerans, assembly GCA_001649415.1. Classification (NCBI taxonomy): domain Eukaryota; kingdom Viridiplantae; phylum Streptophyta; class Magnoliopsida; order Zingiberales; family Musaceae; genus Musa; species Musa itinerans. The sequence continues at coordinate 27,232 of LVTN01001496.1, forward strand.
TTACGGTCATCGGCAACGTCGACGTCGGAATCCTCATTAAGAAGTTGTCAAAGGTCGGAAAAAGCGCAGAGTTGTTTTCCGACGAGTCCCAGAAACCACAGGGAGAGGGGACGTGCTGCAATGAAGCTTCTGAGAAGAAAACAGAGAAGCCAAGCAAGAAAAAAAAGGACAAAGAAGGCATGATTGGATGCGCGAAGTCGAACCCCGAGAAGGAGAAGAGCCCGAACTCGATCGACAGCAATGAGAGCAACAACAGGGGAGGCAGGGACGACGCCGGTAAAGGTCAGGAGAGCTCGAAGGAGGGCGGTGATGCTGGAGGAAGCGATGCTCCCGACGCAGCAAAGAGCTTCTATCCGACAACTGCAACAACAATTCCGCAGGTGAACTGCATGATGAGCCCGGCGCTGATGACGTCCGAATCGCGAGTGTACTACCCGATGGAGCCAGTCGCAGTTCCCATGCCGTTCTACGACCCCGGTCCACCGCCTCACTACGTGCATCATCACCCTTCCTACTACGAAATGCCGGCGTATCGCCCGCCCCCGATGGAGTCGCAGGCTACGGTATTCGGCGACTACTTCAACGATGACAACGCCGTCGGCTGTCGAATCATGTAGGCGGCGAAGCATATGAGATGAGACGGTCATGCGACTGCTGTATCTAAAATATCAAGTTTGACTTGACTCTTGAGGCATAGAAACGCCGAATTCCTTGTCACTAATGCTGTATTTAAAATACTTTTGTTACCAACCGGAGCTCGTAGTAGGAAATTGGAATCGTTTGTCAGCTGAGCTCGGGAAGAATAGCGCGATGAAGAGTGTGGATCGAACCTTTGAAGATGCCTGGGATTAGTTTAAGGTGGATTGCTTTTGATCGCTGAAGTCTTGCTTGGGACCAAAGGAATAAAGCAGGAGAGCCATAAGCCATCGAACTCCGATACTCTTTAACAAAGCACATTTTTAGGGTGCTAACGCGTGGGATAGACAGAACAAGGCACATCAGATGGTCCATTCGCAGTCAACGTTCAACTCGTTGAAAGCTGAAAAGACTTCATCGGAGATGCCGTGTCTGGAATTTGATTTTATTTGGTTCTCAGGGTCACCATCTGTTGCTTCCTATTGTGTTGAACGGGAAGGAATCCAAGTCCAATCAGTCTGCTCGTAGCTTATCTACTCCATTTGTTTTCATCCGAAAGACCAGTCTTCGGTTGAAACCATTGTGCCCGTAGAAAGAAGCATCGTTTCTGGAGATCACCGTGGTGCTGCCGACGCTACTGCTTGGTGTGAATGCCGTGGCATGATTCCTACTGTGTCGAGTGTATTGCCACTGTTGAAAAAGCTTTCTTGGTTGCTGAAGAAAGAAATGATGATCTTGCGATCGTAGTGACTCACCCTAATCGGTATCTTCGACAATTAACATGCGGTTTACTGACGCCTAAGATTCATGTCTATTAGAGAAACAACATGCATGTGTGAATATTCTCATGTTACGAAGGATTGAACGAGTCGGATGTATGATACTAAGGTTAGTGAATACTTGATAGCTTGAATTTTTGGGTCAAGTTAGTGTTCGATTCCATGCATATTAATGCTAAAGAATTTGATTCCAAGATCGTGCCAAATTGATTAAAATGTCGTGAAAACACGAGAAAGGCATGCAGCTGAATTGCACACATAAATCTTCTACAACAAGGCGTGTATGTATGCATCCATCATTATATTCAACATTATCTACATTACTTTTTAGAAAGTCTCGTAGGATTTCCAAGACTATTGTACTTTCTCATGCAAGTTCAATCGAGAACACCATCCTAGAATATAATCTCGATGTCGATCTCTTCCGACCATGATCGATAGCGATGGAAGAAGAAATTATTAAGTAATCACCAAGAAATTGATAAAGAAAATTGAATAGAGAAATCACTTTATCTCTTCATCTCCCCTCTATATTAAAGGTATAAATACGACGGCTTGAGAAATCTTGATAAAAATTTTGATGTGGGCTTTACTTTCACAAAATTGGTTAGGGGAAGTAGGGCCAAGCAAGGATCAAATTGAATCGAATCATTTTTTTAATTTGGTTCGATTAAAATAAAATAATTTGAACCGAAATCGATTTGAATATACCTAATCGAATCAATTTAAAACTGGTTACTCCGATTTGATTAATCGATTTATAATTTTAAATAATTTAATATATATTTTTTTAATGAATTGATTTAATTCAAACCGAAATCTTGATCCAATGACACAATAATATTTATAAAATTAAGCTCATGTTATTTATAAATTTGAGCTTTTGATTTGAGCCAATTTTATTAAACAATTTGAACTGATTAAAAACTCAAGTGAACTCAATCAGATTTATATCTTTTAAATTAAGGTAATGGCCCACACTAGCTAACCAAATAAAAGAGTGATCCCTTCACATCAGAATTGTTTATAACTTTCAAAAACAAAAAATTATTGATGAACTGATTTTTTTATTTATATTCCAAAAAATGATGTGTAAAATAAATCTGCCAACGCAAAGCTACATCCAAGTTCCAAGTCCAAAAACAAAGATATAAAAAAGGTAACATAAACATAAATTTTAAGTTTTTTTAAATTTTTTTCAATAGAAATAATGATCACTAAGTCTAGACTCCGAGTGTTTCATGATTGAAAACTATAATCATACTAAAGATATGTTCGGATATATATATATATATATATATATATATATATATATATATATATTATATATATATATATATATATAATATATTTGAAGAAAAAGACTTAAGTGAATGTGTAATTGTAGAATATTCTGAGTAATTGATAAACAATAGATAAAAAATATATTTTAAATATACATTAATGCAAGTATTGTTTAATAAATTTATATTTAAAAAAAATTAAAAATTATGTGATAAATTTACGCTTCTAATATCTTTAATATTTATTCTAAGTGAATAATTATTTTTTATTTAAATAAATAAAATAAATAACTAAATAAAAATAATCTTTGAAAATGAAAATAAATAAAATATGTGAGAGAAGGAGTTGACGAGGCTAGATATCATAAGATATTTTTATAAATTTTGAAAGTTTTTATTAGCAACATGTAAATGCTAAAAGATTGATGTTACCTTACACCCTTATATGTGAAGAAAAAATGATACAAAAAAAATTTATCAAACATTAATTCATATTTAAAATATGTATTAAACCCTTAATATACATTTTGAATGTGTTTCCAAAAGTTGGATGCTAAATTTTGAAAATCAAATCGTCATCAAATTAACTCATCGGTAAAAATATACAGGAGGAGATATGAATCCACAAATGACTCGATTAATTGTTTAGGTAATACATGGAAACGAGACTTAAATATGAATCCGCAAAGCCCCCGAGCGCCTTTGTGGGCCGAACATGACCCATTATTTCATCGTTGTGCGCACTTTCATCGTCGAAATTAGGGCACCCCATCCCATCTATAAATTAACGTCTTCTCAGTGATGAGAGGGATTCATCGCCTGCGTTGGCGGCGGAAATGGGGCCATCTGGCAAGCCATCTCTCTGCTCTCATGCCAAGCTATATCACCAGCATATTTTGTTGGTTCTTATTGCTTTTAGGTGTTGGAAAGAAGTTCTTTTTCGTGTGTGTGTGTGTGTTAATTTGTTGTTGTTTCGATTGATTCTTATGGTTTCCGAGGATGATCGAGATGAAATAACTTTCGTTCTTCCGAGGTTACATACGATGCGGAAGATTTTTGGAGACCTGAACTGAGGAAACCTGTCGATTGATTCTTTTACTCTTAAAATCGTATTCATCCGATTATGCCAACTTCTTTCGGGTGTTGTTTGTGTAGTTTGCATCTCTCAGGCATCTTTTATTTGTGGGAAAAATGGAACTTTTTTGTGAAGCGCTTAGGAATTGACGTGCTATAAAATCCCTATGATGATCATCGTTCGTGATTAAAGTAGTGGACTGACTTTTGTATTATGAATTGAATCTATTGATCCTGAGGGATTTGTTTCTGATTTTCTGTGAGATGTCATCGGTTTTATATGAATACGTCAATTTTCTTTCGTTTCCCCTTTTTTATCTCTAATTTTGTAAAGATTGCATTGTGAATGATATCTCTTTTATGAAGCGCCTAGCAAAATGTTTCATGATTCTTGATTGTTTTAAGTGAGTGTCGTTCTTTGATGTTAGGTCAACCCATTGGATTAGATGTGCATTATTAGTCCTTTTTTTTTTTTTGGCACCACAGTGAGGTATCTCATTCGAGTTAGGGTCAAATTTCAAAGGTTTAGTTGTTTGAATTCTAAGTCATTGTGTCTGTTGTTTTTATTATTAGTTCAGTATTGCTTTTCTGCTTTTGCAGGAGTTCCAAAAGGAAGTTTTAGAGTCCATAGATTATACTTGGAATATATTAGTCCGCTGTGTAAGATTTTGAGTAGGTGATGACTCATTCAGATAAAACCTCTATCATCGTTTTATGGTTTCAAACGATTGTATGGTTGCCTATTTAGACATTGAAAGTCCCGAGATCTGTACGTGTAGCTGATTCGTTGCTTCTAATGCAAAAATAAATAAATAAATTGAAGTTTAGGATTTTTTTTTCTTCTGATTTTTTCTCTATCATCGTTGAACCGACATTATTTTGTATGTTTATTATAACATACTCATATCGGTTCCTCTTTTTTGCTCTAATGATGGTAAGGCTGTCGGAATGCTTGTTCTTGCCTGGTCTTCTTAGGTTCTTCTACACATCGAAGCTCCCAATGATTGAACATTCGAAATAGTTTCAGCCTTGTCTGAGTCTGAAATATTGCTGATATCTCAATTTTGTTCTGAGGGAGCAGCTGTACACTCGACGCAGGCATTCCGAAACTGTTCTAACTTCGCTGCCCCACCATGTTTTCATGGTTTGACCAAGAACCGATGTTATCGGCCGCCCTGTACAGACTCAAGTGCCAGTATTTGGATTGGCCTTCCTGGGCAATTTATGGACTCAAAATTTTGTAACTTCCCGCCCAACTGTTTCATTTAGATTTCTTTTTGGGCTTCTAGCATCCCCGTTTCCTATGTTAGGTTTGTTTAGATTTTGCCAATGACAATTTCCGAGCTGGATCTTACTTGATATGTATGATTTATTGGTTCCTGTTTAAGATTTGGTCAGTGAGCTTTGAAGCTAATTAGTGGCTACCTCAGTAACACTGCTTCAACTTTGTCATGAAGCAGTTAAAAAAAAAGCAATTTAGACACTTTAAAAACAAAGTCTTTCCACAGTTAAAAAGGGGGCTTATTTCATGGAAAAAAAATCGGATTGGAATTTTTTTCAATGGATTACCAAAAGCTTTAATTAGACGGAGATCACCAAATAAACCAGAAATCTCAACAAAGATAGCTATAAGCAATGATAGGACTACATTTGTCACAGAGGGATTATCAACTGAAGGAACCTTTCCTGCACACAAATTCCAGTTTAGTAGGTTGTATCAGATTGCTATCAAACATGGCAAAGATTTAAAGTTAAGATTTACAATATGCTAACAATGCCCTTTATTCGCCCTCCAACTGTGATGCTCCTATTTTAGGGTAACAAATAAAATATATACAAAAAAAAAAATAATACTGGGAGAACCGAACAACTTATACAATAATATCAATAGGAAGAATTTGTCCAAAGCCATTCTCCTCTTATTTCTTCCACAATTCAACAAGTTATGCAAGATCTACATCTTGTTATCGTAAAGCAACTATCGGATGCCCCCGCGATCCAATTCTTCGGAGCTCATGATGAAGCAGACTTCTTCGACTGTAGCAGTTCCGTAGCAGGAGGATACAACGCAACGGCTCCAAATTCTGCGTCTGAGTATGTCTCGTAAACCGCCTTCAACTTACCCTCTGCTGCTGACGAGTGAAGGCTAACCAGCTCGCGTGCACATTCTCTATGTAGAGAGATTCATGGATCAATAAACATGCAAAGATCAGAATCTAGAAATCAAATTTGGTACCACTTACAGCAACTGTTGCTCTGAGTAGCCTGTATACTCCACGAGCATTTCTGTCCAACGGGGGGTCTTCTTAAGGGTGCACCTCGCTGCATAGACAGCAGAGGCGGCAACCAAGGATGGCAAATAAGTGATCAATGAGTACGGCATCAGTCCTAACTCGGAAAAGAAGAAGACCATGTCCTCCATCTGGAAGAATTTACTCATCAGTGCAAGCATCTATCGAGAATCTTGAAGACAAAAAAAAAAAAAAACTCAAACATAAGAAAACCCACCTCCTTGTCAGACATGGCTGCCTTCAGGAAATACGCAAGAAATACATATCGCGTCGGAACAGTAATGTTCCATTCGAGTGTTTCTAGAATTGCTTTCTCCTTGGCCAATATTTGTTCCTTGCTAAATGCACCATGTGTGATGTCAATGCAGTCTTCAATCTGAACATAGGCATAGTACATAATTACATATGTCAGACATTAACTGAATCATCGTAAGCGGGAAAAGGGCAAAGAACTTGAATTAGATTGATTAGAAAAATTATCGGTACCCCAAGAGGCCATGAATCTTCATATTTAGATGCAATGAGCATAGCACCCACTCCCACAAGCATTAAGTCAGTCTCCATCACTTTCTCCCTTGACAGATACTGATCAACTATATAAAATGTGAGATACAAAGTCTCAGGTATTAATTCATAGCAGTGGAACTCGTCAATCAGCCTGTCAGCCAAAGTAGATCTCATCTCTTCCTTGATCTCAAACTGGAAGTCCATATATTTCCGAGGTCTTCCACATTTCTATATGAAGAAAAGCAATAAATTTATATTGTCAGCCAACATATTTTTATTGAGAATAACAGAAGTTAAGATGGAGAAAATACATACCTCACCAAGTTTGTAAAAGTTATAGATATCATCCACATATTCCACAACAGCCAATTGGCTGTCACCATTCAATGCATCAATAACATGATCCAGATCCTCCGTATCATTGCTAAGCCCAGAGACATCCTAAATATATAGATACAAAACATGAGGCCTTTGCTAGCATGGTAACGAGCACTGTAGTCTCTGATCTCTCAAGAAAATGAATGCAATGCATCAACATTGGAAATTGATCTTTCAGTTTATTAAAAATTGATAAAATGCCCAAATTTGAACTCATTATTTACATCAATTACATAAAAGAATCAATAGTTTCAGCAATAGAGTGCATGTGAAGCAGTAACTATAGATTGAAAAATGTCTAGTCTTATGCTAGCTAATGATCATCACAATATTGCCAACTTGTCAAGGCATCTACAAAATAAGTCCCAACAGCATACACTTGAAAATTAATACATCTGATGATTCAAAATGGAAGAAAGGGCATTCTCCAGTAAGCCTCTGTAACTAATTTGTTGTGATTGAAGGATCATTTTTGCTCAATAACTAGGCAATTGACTCCTTGTTTTCTATCACTTGGTCATGTTACTTTAGCTCTAAACCAATATTACTTCCAGATTATGATTACTTCAGCTTTAGCAGTACATTTGTGATGCAAAAATCTAATCAAAATTGTGTCAACCACCTTGCCAATGGAACTATCATTTTATAGCTGTCTCCTAACACATGAAATTTCCATAGATAGTTTACCTGTTGTCACGACTGGCTGATAATATATACACATATATATGATTGATGCATGGTGCAAAGAATTAATTCTGCCTGAACCTTCGCTTTCATCAACAACAAGGTAAGTGAAAATTAAAAGAAAAATAAAAAAAAGGCGGAAGATAAAAAAGATAAACCAAACCACCATCAAGATAAACTCTAGAGTCACTGCCTTGCTTATGTTCTGCTTGCTTCTTCTCACAACTAAAATTTTATGTTTTAGTAAGCTCTGTAAACTTGAATGCCATAAGAAATGTGGCAGCTATCCTCCAGAAATTTAGGTGTGATATTGAATGTGCCCATGGTATGCCAACTTCAGCCACAGGGTATATCTTATATTAGTTGAACTATAAGTTGGATTCTGGTTAAAGTAGCACATACTCTTCTTCCCTCCAAAAACCATAGAACATCTTGTACATGCCCCAAGACCATTTGTCGACATTTTCATGCAAAATTAAACCTTCCAAAACAATGCACTTTATTGCGCTCACAAAAGTTATTCACATTCTTCTTGGCTAGAATAGACCATATCAGGTCTTTCTTACTCTGTACTGCTTTATCTTCTAAATAATTACATTATTTTCTCTTTGCTTCTTTTACTTTAAAGGCTTGAGAATATGTGTCCTGGAAATTAAGACCTCAGTCAGTTTAGTCCACTATTTTTTTTATGGCCTATTCAAAGATACCCAATGACATTACAGACCTCCAACTGGTACAAGTACAATAGTTACTTTCTAGTTCATTTCATTACATTTTCAGACATCAATAAACCAGGGAAGTTCATGTAAGTGATCTTTCCTACTTAAGCAATCTGTCAAATCTTAGGTGCTCCAAATTTAAGTTCTGGATGAAACCGTTGTTTATCCAATGTGTTGTCTCTTGCTGTCGGAAGGTAATGAACAACCACAAGTTTATGTTTAGCTAAATTAGATATCTGAGTGAACTCAACATGTGTTACTATCATTTTAAACATTGGACATCACTATCATCTGTTAATTGATTTTATGAGGTTTCACATATAATTAACAGCGTTAAGATCAAGAACCAAACTCAAGCGCTTATTTGTCTACTGAATCCAATAGTCAATGTTGACCTTGTGAAAGAAACCCAACAGCTCAAACTCAAAAGATTATACTGAGAATAACCAAGATAACTGATAATTCAATAGATACCACTGTAACAATGAGATCGTTGATGTATGTGCATCACTAGCATAGCTTGACGACAGTGGAAGTGCTATACTTGTGGCGGACTTGGTACAGATCAAAGCCGGACAAAAGTATTTCGCGGTCACTAGCAAAGTATATTATGTGAGCTAGCACCTTATGCAAAGACAGAATGTGAAAAGGTTACAAATGTTCTGATAAGTACATGCTGAAGTAAAGGAAGCGTTCAACTTTCTTACCGAGGTGGTGTGAGAGATTTCCTCATCCACAGTGGAATCAGTAGATGACTTGACGGCGTCAGGAACTTTCTGCCGAACAACTTTCTCATATCCTTTATTTGTTACAATGTCATCAGCAGGAACCACTAAATTCTGCACAACACGAAGCATAGAAGATTCAGTATGGAACTAACACCAAGATTTTGAAAGTTGGTCAGTGACACAAGTAAAAACTATGGGATATAGCAGCAACCACATCATACCTTTCTCAATTTGGAGAGCTGTGTCTTCAGCAGAATCTTAGAAGGAAGCATTTGTAATGGAATGGACCTAGGGAGATGATCCAAACTTTAGAAGGGGGGCAAAAGGGAGAAAGAAGAAATAGTCAAATTTTCGAACCCTAGATTCACTCCTGAACGATTTCAATGATCAAGAAGCAACGCGAGTAATGGAGTGGCACCTGTCAACCAGTTGATTCCCAAGTTTCAGGAAGGCTTTTCGTGTTATCTCACTTTTTTTCTTCGCAGCCGCTTTCAATTTGCGGATTAGTTTAGCCGTAGAACCTACCAGGAGACAATAAGCATAAACATTCATAAACCCGACGAAAATTGGTGAATTGGACGAATAGGCGGAGACGAAAAGGAAGCCGCAGTGATCATGTCATGCGATAAAGACGCAATCTTGAATGAGAAAAGGATCAAAACCCGCGACGATTGAGATTCCCGAAATGGTAGGCAAATCAGAGAAGAAACAAACAACCCAAGAAACGAAGAAGAAGGGTTTCTTGTTCCGGACTCACCTGTCTTCTGCTGCTGCTGCGTCTGCAGAAGAGACGCGTTTTCTTGCAGACACCCTGCTGCCATCGATCATATCTCTTCTTGCCTCGTCGATGAGGCTTCTCAGCCCGAAAGGCAAAGGAAATAGTTGTGGCAGTAGAAGCAGCGACAGCGGCCTAAGAGGAATCAAGGGTTTTAGTCGATCTCTCTGTCGCCGTCTTGTCTCGCCGTGGCCGCTGCGTAGGAAAGGCCCTCTGTAGCGCCCTCAGCTCACGAGAAAGTAGTAGGAGAAGGCGAAGGAGAAGAAGAGGAAGAGGAAGAGGGAGAGGAAGAGGGAGAGGAAGAAGAAAGAAAGGGTTTCCAAGAAGATTTCTTGGTTTCTCTGTGTTGGTGGGGCGCTGCCTTTATAATCAGCGTCTTCTCCTATGGTTCGGTGGAGGGAGAGAGGCCGCGGAGAGCTCGAGTCGAATTCGGAAACAGGGAGCTGACGTGGCCCAGTTTATTATTATTTATGGTTAGGCCACGGTAGAAACCCACCGTCGTGATTAGTGATCTTATGATATGCCTTTGTTTATTTGAATTATCTTTAATTCGATGCCAATAATATGTGGCCTTAAAGAAAATTTTATAATAAATTTATGGAAAAAAAATAAAATACTGTTCTCAAATCCTAAGAAAAAAATTCAAAAGATGTAAAAGAAACTCAGAAACTTAATTAAATTTAAAGCCCAAAATACAACTATAACTAATGGAGTAATGTGTATTTGGAACATCCTACGGTCTATGTTACGGTCAAATGTGACTATGGTTGTGTGATTGATCTCAAGTGACACACCAAATATATCATGTCTCTAGATTATTGACAAGTTGCTTATCAAGGATAACAGGCTACTACTTATCTCGATCGAATCCATATCAAGAGAAGGAACGAAATTAAATGGTGCACTGGTCGTTTTCAAGATGAATAATTAATAGTGTATGATGCAAACAGTTTTATATAGTCAATTCCTAGAAAATGAGTCCATAGGAATTGATTTGACTTGATTCTGAATGGGAAACACATGGAGAAAAACTGTAGGAAACTGAGTCAATGACATAAAAAAAAGAAGAAAACTTTAAATTCCATTGAGAGAGAATAATGAAGAAAAAAAATTGAATGGGCCAACAATAGTAAAAGAATTTGATTGCCTGTTTGAAAAAAAAAAAAAAAAAAAGGAAGAGGCCGATAGACAATAAAATTGAAAGAAGAGAGAGATTTATTTATAAACTAAGGGAGGTGGTTGGGAGGTTAACCTCATCAAGATATGGAGATTGTAACTTTGTTTGAATATAATGGGTTAGAGCTTAAGGCCAGTGATTAAATAATCTGAAATCTAAAAATATTTGCTCATGCAGAACTGAATTCATAGAAAATTGGATTCTGGATATCATGAGGTCCGATCGAAGGGGTTTTGGATCATTTAAATTCAGTATTGTAATTTAGACCAAAAGTCTCAATCTTAAGATCATATCAGGCATGAATTTGGGTTAAATAGATTCAAAAGAAACAAAAAAGATTATATATGTGGATACGTATTATCGCTTCCTCGATTAATTAAAATTTTATACTTATATAATTTATAGTAAAAGAATAAAATCTATGGAGTTTAGCCAAGTTGAATGTGTGGACAACACGAATCGTCCACCTAATTCATGTGTGCCCGCTTTATCTTAGGGTAAGAAATAAGCCATCTTGGCATAATTAATTACTATGAATGCTAAAAGTGCGCATCTACGGTGACTCGTTAAACACGTAAAGTGGATGCAGTGTTCCTCCGAATCTTCCAAAGCAAAACCATAAAAAAGCTCCAACAGTGACGTTGGGTTTTGTGACTTATGAACTTTACGTCAGTGAACCACATATAATAATACATATATATATATATATATATATATATATTTGAAAGGAGAGGACAAATAATTTGGTCCAAAGAATGAAATAATAACAATAATGATAATAATATAATAGTCGGATAATGTTGTTGTCAGGTGGTGGAATGTGTTATTAAATGTCCCACGCGCATCACACTCCACGGCCCATCTCTGCTCAGCTACGGCCCAACCGCCGCGCTGCAGAGGCGATCGGCGAAGCAGCGGCAGAATGGCGCGCGTCCGCTGCCTCCTCGCCTTCCTCTCTTTGCTCCTCTTAGTGATCTCGTTGCCCGCCACCACCGGCCGGGTGCTCGTGGCCAGCGGCGCTGCGGCGGTTGAGTCACCGCGCTACGCCGTAATATTTGACGCCGGGAGCACCGGGAGCAGAGTCCATGTCTACTGCTTCGACGACGGGTTGGAGCTCGTCCATATAGGGTCCGACATTGAGCTGTTCGTTAAGGTATATACGAGTTTGCTGTTTCCTTTCTTCTCTTTTCTTTTCCTTTCTTGTTCCTCTCAGATTCCTTTGTATTTTTCTTTCTTTCTTTTGGTGGGCGTTGATTGAAACAACCAGTATTGTGTGGAGGACCTCTTTTCATGTTACTCATACCACTAACGTTTCAGGGATGCTATCTTCACGTTATTTCTTCGAGATTTGACATGGAAGGAGTGGGAAAACAAGGGGGTTAAGCATTCCCAAGTTTGTCAATTTTATTCTCTCTGAACGGTGTCCTTTCCAAAGAAGAAAATTCTCTAATAAGTTAAGAACAGGGGAGCTTTCTCAGTTTTTTTCTTTCTTGAAGCCAAGAAATTCATTTTTTGTAGGTAATTAATAAGCACTAGAAGTCATGGTTAAGTTCAGCAGATTAAAAGGACTGAAAGTTTTCAGTCATTAAGAACCTGAAAATTATGGGGGATGAACTTCTAGCTATTGAAATTTCCTGTATTCTCTACAAAAAAAAATCCATTACACAGGGAAACAGATAAAGAATTGTTGTATATAACCTCTGGATTTATGACAAAATTAATTGAAAAATGATAGATACTTTACTTACCTGTTTATGGATTGCCTAAATCACCTGCCTGGTTTGTGAATGGAGAATGATGGACACCACATGGGACCCATCTATGGAGTCATTGCTATCACTGTACATCACAAGACATTTAAGCCTGGCCAAAAAGAAATTTCCAATTGAACACTTAATTTTTATCAAATTTGCAATTAATCCCCTAACATCAATTTCTGTCACTAGCACAGATTACTCTGAATATTTCATATCTTTTGCAAAAATCATAATAAATTTTAATTTTTAAAATAAAATGATCGTTTTTGTTGATACATTTGTGTTAGTTAGTGTATTGTTGCACAAGTGATAGGTCTCAGGGTCGAGTCCATGTGTAAGCGTTATGCATGTTATTTAATGTAATGAAAAAATCTTTCAATTTTTTAAAAAAATAAAATGAACTATTTCTTTTTTTTATGATCAAATGATAGGAGTAAGGTGTTGGGTTGCTGGATGATAGTCATCAAGACAGTAGTGTTAATGATAATGGAGAACGAGGATGATAATAATGAATATGTTGATAAAGGTGGTGTTAGCAATGTAGGAGGAAGGGGAAAACGATGGTGGTCAATTTATATGGTGAGGCTAAGGACTAAATTGGCTGAACTAATAACAAAACAAGCTTGAAAATATAAAGTACTTTGACATCAAAATCTCTGATGTAATTTCATAAAGTGATGGAATACGTACAAAGAACTAAAATATGTTAAGATTTATGGAGAGCAGGGGTTATTTGTAAATTTTGATGTGGTATCAGTTCTTTTAGTGATTCACACCAATAACAGCATTCTCTGTAGTAACATTAGAAAGATTTTTTATAAAGAGAAATGAAATCATCTATAGATACATTATCCATGTTTCATCCCAAGAATCAGTGAAGGAAATATTCTGTTCTTTTAAATGAAGAGTATAACTTCTGTTGTTCTTCATTGGATAACATGTAGGTGAACAGACTATAACATGGTTAATGGAGCAAAATCTAGGGGGATAAAATTTCACAATCTTAACCACAAGTGAGAAAAGTGAAAATAATAAAATAAATACATGTGGCACATTACTACTAAGTCATTATCACTTTTAGCAAAGTGACACATACTACATGTAGCATCTCCCGGATTAGTCATGATCTGCTGTGGTGTGAGCTTCAATTAGGAGTAATAAGTGGAACCTTGCACATTATATTTCATTAAACCATTGGACAGGGTACTAGTTGGACTTTGATCTAATTCTTGATAAGGTAAATGTTGGATCCAGACTTGAATTTTTAGACCTTTGAATTCTTTAGGAGATTGTTTCTAAGAAAAAAGTAGTCCTTTACTATTTGTTGTTAGGGATGCCAATGGATCCAACAATCTACTTAGTGATAAGTTTAAGCTGACATCACAGGTATGAAGCTTTATAGCTTGGTCTATTAAATAATAGTATTCATAAAATTGTCTTGAATTTTGGCCAGAATATGATAATGAGGATTTAAAATATCGATCCAATACTAGTTTCTATGATCTACTGGACTGGTATAATACTATCATTTTTTATAATATACTGACCTCTTTTGCTTGGTATCACCAAAAAGACCAGTACTTGAATCCATTATAATAATTATTAGGATCGAATCTGTATTTGAACAATATAATATCTTATTAGATTTAGGTGAAGACATTAGGTTGATCCAATCCGGATATGCCAATAACATCTTCATTTGCTGTTCTATCATTGAGCTAATTCTTTTAAATGTCCTCATATCTTACATGCCCTTCATGTTGTATTTGTTCGACAATTTGCAGTTTCAGCAATACTTTCTAACAATTTCTTCTGATATGGTTTGTAACTTTGTATTGCTATTGATTCTAAGCTAATAGACAGAATATGTCATGAGTACATTGTTTGCGAAGTCTACAAAAGTGTAGTGCAAAAGCTTATATTATGATAAGAATCAGGCAATTTTTCATGTCCTCAATAACTGCAAAATAAAATATATCAAAAAGAAAAATGAAGGGACAAAGAGTTCAACCCCTTCTGAAGCATTTTTAAATTAACTTTTCTTTTTTCCGAGATCAATTTAACCACTCATCATTTTGAATTCAACTTCTCATCTTGTTGCATCATTTTTGTGCAGGTAAAACCAGGGTTAAGTGCATATGCCAATGATCCTCAAGCAGCTGCAAACTCACTTCTTCCATTGTTGGAAAAAGCTGTAGGAGTGATTCCAGAGGAGTTGAGGAACAAAACACCTATTAGAGTGGGGGTAAACCTTTCTTTTTCATACTATGCTTTATCTCACACTAATAGTCTGTAAAGAGATATTTATAATAGAATCCATTAAAATCCATGTTTATGAGATCTATTAAGTTCAACGAAACCAAAGATAATAAAAAATATTAAAACCTCTTGCTAGAGGACGTGGTTATCCGATAAAAAGACCCATTTGACATATAACTATTGTAGTAAAGGATAAACCTAAATTATTCTACATTGACGATGAATGGCCTAATGCAACTCATTTTTATCCATACTTAGGACCAACAGCGAATCAAACATGTGGATTTCCTTGTGAACCCGTTTAATTTTGCTTGAAATACTAATCCACAATGCATGTCATTCTACTATTCAAATATCCAGTGTTTATAACAAGTTCCTCTCTGGCTTATATTTTTCTTAATATTCATTGCTTATCTGGCATTTGCACTACAATAAGCAATAAAGTTTTTGCCCAATCTTCTGTGCAGTCTTCTTGAATTTTAAGTTGCACTTTACCACATATCCCATCTTGGCTAGAATATGCGTGAATACAAAGTTCCTCTTAAGCTATTTTTCTATGAATAATCAATGATTTTTCAGAAATTTGATATCTCTTTGCAGGCTACAGCAGGTTTGAGATCTCTGGGAACAGATAAGTCCAACCAAATTTTGCAAGCAGTATGTATCACCTCGGATTAGGTTCTAAATAAGATTTTCATCCAGCATATTATACATTTTTCCTCCATGTTCTTCCATATGTATATTTATGAGTCGAGTTGTTTAGTTGAGTTGTTTGGATTATACCTTCAATTCTACAGGTCAGGGATCTTCTTCGAGAAAAGAGCTCACTAGAACTTGTGGATGATTGGGTCACTGTTCTTAGTGGATATCAAGAAGGATCTTATCTATGGGTATGACATTTGAACTTGTTCGTTTTACAAAAGCATCATAACAGTTCAACATCACTAGTTTGTTGTGTTCATGATTTTTTATTAGAAGATGAGCAGAACCAGTTCTTGATGGATCTAAAGATGGGCTTTTTGTCATTATAGCATTTGAATTTGTACATTTTACAAACTAATAATATTTCAAAGTCACTAGTTTCTTGTCTTTTTAGTTCATATACTGCTAACATAGACAAAACAAGTGACATATGGTCAAGAAAGCTTGAGCTATAAAATGACCATGAATGGCCCAATCTATAATTTCCACATCTATGGCATTTTTCTAATTTGCTCTTTCCATTTAAGTATTACATAATATGATAAGAATTCCTTATATCATGACTCTGCATATTGCACCTAACCACCAGAATGTCTCTTCAGAGACACATCTATGACAATCGAACATGGGTTGAATAATTTAAAGTTGTGACCTACTTTGACCATGATAAAATTTAGATTAAACAACTAGTAGTTCTAAAAACATAAGTTGTTGGGAAAGAACCTAATACATATTACTTTCTCTGGTACCAAAACAAAGCTTAGATTGGATGACCATTAATTCCGTCTCTAACACCCCTAGCATACAAGCCAGATTAGGCATATAAGCATAAACTTTATAAAAAGGCTCAATCACTCTAACATCCTCTTATAAGCATTCTGGATTAGACTTTGACATGTGGACCCAAGTGCAGGATGGTATAAACAAAATAGCAACAAATTTTGCACAATCAGACCCGATTGTGAGCAATCAAACGCTGGCTAAAATAATAAAAGCAGGAGTTAGACTCAAGATCATGACCCATTCTTGTATCCTGATAAGATTTAGTTGGATTCAGCATATCCCAAAGGTTTAAGTTGTTGGGACTTGGGAAAGGACCTACTTTATTAATAAATTCTAATATATATATTTTTAATATGTCTGATATATTTGGTTCAATTATCTGCACACGACGTTCTAGTTTGGATAGAGCAAGAAAAGAAAGGAAAACATTTCCAAAGAATGTTCTTTATCAGTACTCATTTCAAGAAATACTCCAATATGAGTTTTGTCTTTTATAGCAAAACATATTAATCAAGGATCAATTATTTGTCAGTTTAATAATATCATTTTAGTCCTTTTAAATGAAACCAAAGACCGACACACACACAAATCTTGCAACTCAAGATGTAAGGCTGAATCATAATCAACATTAGCTTGACCAAGAAAGGATGGGCCACCTTACAACCTGAAACAACTTAAATTAATATTTTAGTTTATTGTACAAAAGTTACATTCACTTTCTAGTCTTCGGAACAAGTTGCTGTAACATCTTGTTAAACGGCTTTTCACCAAGAACTAAAACCATAGCCTCATGTTTTTTTTTTCTTTCATTTGTTTAACGAGTATGATTTATGTTCCTTTTTCCATTGTAGGTCGCCATAAACTATTTGTTAGGGCACTTGGGCAACAAATATTCTGAATCAATTGGAGTGGTTGATCTGGGTGGTGGTTCTGTTCAAATGGCTTATGCCATCTCTGAGAAGGCTGCTGCTAATGCTCCAAATGTCCCAAGTGGAGAGGAAACATATGTCAAGGAACTCTTCCTTCAAGGAGCCAAATACTACTTATATGTTCATAGGTGCAACTTGCTTACTCATGATCTACTGAGATCTGACATGCAATTTTCAAATAAGACTATCTTTAAAGAAGTGGCATGGAGATTATGAGTATTTATTTCTTTTAGACTTTCAAAAGTTCAGCAAAATCCAATTTTCATTATTGATAGCTGTTAATGAAGTTGTTCTGGCATTTCTACTCTTAAAATGTTGAAGCTGCAAACCTAATTCTGACTTCTTGGCATGACAGCTATTTGAACTATGGACTATTGGCTGCTCGAGCCCAAATCCTAAAAGTTACTACTAAATCATACAGTTACTGCATTCTGGGTGGCTACAATGGTATGCTATTCTGTTTCCAACACTCTTATTGTGTGTTTACATTTTTCACTTTTACTTATTTAGAGCATCATACTGTTCTGATTGATGTGTTCATTCATTTACTCTAGTTTTGTTTGTATGAATGTCTCTTTAACTTAGCAAACAAAGATCAACATCAGTTTCAGAGTAGGCATTTAGCCTTAAGTTCCAAACTGCTTGGCACATGCAAATTCTGAAAGTTTCTAATATTGTCACCAGAAACCCAGCTAAAGACGACAGATGAATTGTATATTAAATGTACATAATTCCTGATTTTATCACTTAATAATGATATGTCCAAGATCTTATTTCTTGATAAATTCCATCTGTCTTCCAGACCTTTTTTCCTTTTTTACTTGATGAATTAAGAAAATATCGTTGAGATTGATCCTCAAATCATGACTGAGTGACCTTGTGTGGTTGGTACTTTAATTCTGCTATTTTTTCTTCTACATATATTTTATGACATGCATAACACATCATCAAACAAATCTACTATCTTCACACTAGGTAAATTGTGAAATTCACTTGAAACTAGCCTTATTTTTCGAAAAGAACAATTGTGACATACAATATATTTTTTCCAAAGGATTTTAATTTCATTTGTTTCAGTCAACTGCCATTGCAATTAGAAGCTCCCTACATTTTTCATTGTTCTCCTCTCTCCGCAACCTTAACCAAACATTCTGCAGGCTGATCCATCTTCTCTACGAACATCTTTCCCCTTTGACAAGTCATTTTCTGTACTAGCTTCCACCTTGACAAATGAATTACTTGAGGATCCTCCTTTTTTTTTTTTTTTCTTCCCTATGCTACTTGCAAGCCTATTGGAGGAAGGATCGAGTTATCATTAAATGACCAAATTTTGCACATAGAGGACTGTGATCATGATTTTCCTTCATGCATCAAGTATTTTGAGAATATTATGCTTTCCCCTACCTTGCTGGTCGAAAGAGTATCATCCACAGGATAGTGGGAACAATTCCATATGATATCAACACAAATCCAGCCAATGAAAAACACAACAATTAGTAAGCCACAATAGCAGGCTAATGAAACCTACAGCAGCATCACATCAAGCAATAAAAACAAGCGTATACACTATGGTGTACATTAACAATGTTGAAAATTGCATTGTTCCTTTCTTCCTTCCATGAAGGGGTGTATGACTATGATGGAGATCTCTACAATGCTTCATCTTCCCCTTCGGGCTCTAGCTTCACCAAATGTAGGAATGAAGTGATCAAGGCCCTCAAAATTGATGAACCATGCAAATATTCAAGTTGTACATTTGGAGGGGTGTGGAATGGAGGCGGTGGAGCTGGGCAGAAAACTCTGTATGGTGCATCATATTTCTTTGATAGACCTTCTGATGTAAGTTTCAACTCCATTCAACAACATCGTATCAGGTCAACTCTTTTTCTTATCTTAATTATTGATCATAACCATACATACATATATAGGTGGGTTTCGTAGACCCTGCTGCAACTTCTGCCATGGCTAAACCTTCAGACTTCATGGAAGCTGCCAAGCATGCATGCAAAGTGACCATGAACACCGTAGAAACCAAGTATCCTAATGTTCGCAAGAATGATTTGCCATATGTATGCATGGATCTCGTCTACCAGTACACCTTGCTCGTGAATGGGTTTGGTGAGATACAGTCCATGATCCTTGAAGGTACTTCAAATTTCATGAAACTTGACTCTGATTTTTGTCGTTGTTTTTTCACTGAACAGGCTTGAAGCCATGGCAAAACATCACACTCGTAAGGCAGGTTCGATATGGTGATTCTGATTTCTTTGGAGAGGCGGCATGGCCCTTGGGAAGTGCCATTGAAGCTGTGACATCGGAAAAGATCAATCTCAAGCAATTTTAGTTGCTGGAGCCTGCCATGAACACTACTTCTTTGGATCTAGAACTGGTGATTGAAGGTTTGCTTTAAATAAACTTCAGCTTTCTGCCATTTGAGAATAAGAAACATTGGAATATCACTAAATTGCAATCAGATCATATTCTGTTTCTTCGCTAAGCTAGCAACTTTATGAGTGCCAACTTTCTCTGAGGATTTTTTCTATTGACATCATGGCATTAAGGATCAACATTATCTCATTCCTTTTTGAGAAAACAAAGGAACTGATATATGTTAGGGGTACATGGATAAATGCTATTGATGAACCGAGGGAAGACAATTGATGAACCCATTGACATTTGGATCACTTGTTTGCAAGGATAAGAACTTACTATGTTTTTATCCTTACATATTGTTAAGGTGACTAGTCATTGTTGAAAACTTTGTGAGAATCGACTTCAGCCAACCCTTTCGACCTTTTCGCAGGACTGTCTGTGAATGACATGATGACAGCACAGATAGGAGGGAGGCGTTTAGGGTTTTTAACATGATTTAAGAATTTATGGTAGTCTCAGATGAAATCCATCCTATGTAGTAGAAGAAAATCGTACTCAAACATCCATAATGAACCATAAAATTATATATGATCGACACCCGACCAATGTTTACGGGTCTAATAGTCAATCATTCAGCTAGTTTGATTTTATACTGAGAGAACCGTCCAATACACTTATCATACTCGCCATACTGCGTCTTGGCACCAATCAACTGGCATATGTAATCCGCATGCAACCAAGAGCATTATCCAACAAGATTTCATGTAGGAAAGAACCTGTTATCATCAGGAGCAGCTATTTCATGTTTCATAAGAATATCTAGTGCTGTTGTTCATAACAAAACTATCAGAAAGAACCAACCCGGCCCAATTTGAAGCAAACTCAAATTCGGTTAACGGTTCGACAATTCTGAACCAAATCCGAGATGAATTCACCTCGGAACGAAGTCAACGATGCAATCCGAAAAATAATTAAAAAAAAACTAAATAATGCCCCCCCTAAAAATAACAAATACATCACTTCAGTAGTTTAAAAAATAGAGAGATATTTTGAGAAATTTAAAAATAAAAATATGTGATTCTAATTCATTCGAAGAACCATATAGAGTTGGTTCGATTTGGGTTCCAAATTCGACTGAACCAAAACCAGCAATTTTGCAAACAGATCCGTCAGTTCTGGAGACCAGAAAAAATTTCCCCATTTAATTATTTAATTAAAGAAAGCCAAGCTTCTCTGCAACTAGGACACAATCTTAAAACAGAATGACGGCCAATAGAATAATCAACCTTCAAAACTAAGTCTTTAATAAATTTCTCATGTTGGATAAAAGTTTAATATGATGCTTAACCATCTGCAGATAATGTTCATAAAGGGTACAAGTAAACAGACAGACTTAATTTCTCAACGGTCAACAGAAATGGATAAGCAGGGAAACTAGGTTTTCAACGCTTGCCACCACCACCACCAAGCTTGGGGCCCTTAGCACCCTTGGGAACGCCAGCTTTTGTCTGCGTCTTCTGAGTTTTAGACATGACCTCAGCCTTCTTGGCTTTCTTCTCATCCTTAGTTTTCTTTATCCGCTCCTTGATTTCACTGCAGCAGCAGACAAGCAATAACCATCTGGATGACTAACAACAATTGCTTACCAGGATAATTTGCCACCAGTCATCAAGAAAATGATTGCCACGGACCCATACTGTAATATCACAATGCCTATTCAACTGTATTCTCACATAGCAATTACAAATTTAGGACAACTGTATCATAATATCATATTTTTATGATTTTAAACCATATTCCAACATAACACTTATTGTGGTCGCACATAGCAATCACAAATTTAAGATAAAAGTTTAGAGTATCATAATGGCATATTGTAATACCTGATTGACTATAATTTTATATAGAAATTAGACATTTAAAACAAAAAAGCATGATTGACATAGAAATTCAACAACAAAGCACTCATAAATAGCCATAATCATGAAAGCAAAGGATAGAATATGTCTGACTAGGAGATACGTAAAGGCTACAAGATAATCACTTCATGGAGCAAACTAATTTAGGGTAACTTATCAGAAGATTCAAATTTAAAAGAAAGCTATACTAAATCAATAATTTATGCTGAAGAATGGTCTGAGAGGTTAAGAGCAAAATAAGTGTAATTACTCAAAGGTTTCCGGAGATTCTGTAACTACACTGACGATAGAAGTAGCTAGCCATATTTTTTTTTCATCACAATTAATTATCCAATTTCTATTGCATAAGAAACAACTAAAGCTACAAATGAACAGTACCGAAGAGCTGCTTCTCTTGCAGCATCCCGAACTTCAGGTTTCTCAGTTCTCTTCTTCTGAATGACCTCAAGGGTAGCACCAACAATAGACCTGGAATATGGTTTCTTGGTGGCACGACGTTTCTTTTTTATAGCTTCAGCATGAATGTCCTGTGGCAAGAAAATCAAAATGATCAACTCTGATGCAAGCCTGCCAGAAGAAAACAAATAATGACAGCAATTAAATTATATGACAATTAAAATAGTTTGACAACAAAATTAAAACACTAATGATGATGATACAGTTCAAGTGGATAGAGCTTCTACCTCCTTCCATGAAGTCATGGCCCCCAAAAAGGATTGACCTATGTGATCTTTGATGCCCAAAAAGTCAGATTGTGTCATGCGTGTAAATACATATATACCTACATATATACATATATACCTACATATATACATATATATATATATATATATATATATATACACACACATATCTGTGCATGACAATAATGGCAAAAGATCCATGTAACCAACCTCAAATAGTTGAGACTTACGATTTTGTTGTTGTTGTTATTGAAGGTAAGGGTGAATGGAGGCATGGTAAGATAACCCCATTGCCACCCATGCAATCACCACCCAATAAATTACTAAAATATTCCTACAAATTACCACCTGTTGCAACAACCAAGGGCACAAAAGGAGAGTTTACAAGGTTTACAGAGTTATATATGATACTTGCATTTCTGGAGATATCTGTGGCATAAAGAATCAAGTGAACTAATAAATGGACATCACAGAGTATTTAATACAATGAAATATACTTCAATTAATGGATGCAAATAGATGGAGTGTGGACTGGAAAAAAGAAACCTTCTTATGTTGCTTTCTGTACATTGCAGTCCACGTAAGCTTAGCAGGTTTCAGGCGGTTGTGGAAGTAACGCTTGCATTTTGAATTTGCGAAAAGGAAGACCTGAAGAAATTGATGCATTAGTTAATATAGAAAAATGAATACTTCCTTTAGATACCTGAGTCCAAAATAATATCTGGCAAGGTAACCTGTGAGTCAGCTCGGACAAATCTGATGCCCTTTCCTGGATATATCTTGGCACCACTAAAACGGCAGAGTTCAGTCCTGCAGCATTAGCACAAAGCACGATGTCTACATTAGAAAGTGTCATTTTAGGATTTAGGACACAGAAAATACTGAAAAAAAGTAACAGTCAAAACTGAAATAGGAGATTTCAATTATCACAAATGAGAATCAAATGAAAATCAGATGTGGAGAATGCCTATAAATGTATAGCACATGGTTAGCCAACTTTATTAGACTGTCATGGATATAGGACAAGTATGAAAGATGAAAGGTGGACAAAAGTAGAGCACATGTTGATGTAGAAGACAAGATGAACTATTAAAAAAGGAATGCATGATGCATGAGGTAGAATTACAGAACATACTTGAGAACCATCTTCTTGAATTTCCTTCAACGTGTTATTCTGAAAACATATAAAAGTAGTTAGAATATAACCAGCAACAGATGTGCAGAAAAGATTACAAAAAGAGCATATAACAAAACTCAAATCAAATTGTACAAACACTGCATGAAATAGAAAGAATTTGAACATGACATTCATTCTTGAAGACCTTCAGAAAAAGTAACAACTTTATAAAAGAATTAGATATACTTAAAGTTTCCTAGCAACTTCATTTCTCAGTGTAGCAGTTACAAAGAGAAATAAAGCTCAGATAATTTTACAGCATATCAACATATCGACTGACAAAAGCCAGTCGTCAGAGGAGAAAGATGATATGGATTGCCTGTAAAGCAAATGCAAATTAAAAGTCAAACATCAACTAAATTAATCCAGTTCATGGCTGCAGGCATCCAAAACAAGAACCAAACTCTGGCCACCAAATAAAGCTACTATAGTGTTTCTAGGACCAGGTTAACTGCAGCACAATATTGAGATCCTTATCAAATCCAAAAGCATTGGCAATACTGTTGTAACCATTCCAGCAATCAATGATCGCACAAATACCCGTGCACGCATGCATACCCTCATAAAACCCCAACAACAGTCTACCAATATAACCTTGTAAAGTCTCAACATGAAAAAAATCTCAGATTAAGTAGAACAAGCAGAAAAAGAAACAATATCGAGAAATAATACTCGTTGATTGATACGGATGATAGCAATTCAATGAGTGCACATGTTTAATGAGACGGATGGGTTTCAAGCATGTCGAACGACCAATAGGATATAAAATCTCACGATATCTCAGCCAACCAAACCGCAGACGAACTTAAGAATCGAAATGCTAGATTTGGAGCCAATACGCGATTTGACGCTCAGGGTTCAGCAATCGGCACAGATAAATGCAAAAATACATTACCACTTCAAGATCGAGGGAGACACTATAACGTTCTATCCTCCAAAAACACGAGAGAGTAAGCAAAAGAGAAAAAAGGGATTATCCTCGAGCGACAACTAAATGTAACGAGTCGAATCCAAAGAAACAGGGGCAAAGACAGAGAGTACCTCCCGAGAACCCTAAGCAGCGGAAGTAGACGGCCGACAGAAGTTGCGGAACGGAACCATATAACAAACTCTTTGCAACCTTTTAGGGTTTCTTAGTACACCGTAGACCGTAACCCTTCCTCGGATTAATCATGACGGTTCAAAGGCCAAGAGGTCCTAATTCCTGGACCGTGAATTAGGAACACCTTTTTATTTTATTTTTCTCGAAAAATAATATTAATTGAAGAAGCGAGTTGGCTTCTTGGTTAGTGAAATCTAAAAGGGACGCTTAATTATAGTAGCAAAATTCCATGAATTATTAAAAATTCGAATTATGTTTTTGTTTTTACTTGAATAGTTCTTCAAAACAAAACAAAAATTATAATTTGTTCAACTAATTAGAAAATTTATGTTCTGTTTTTTACTCGTTCAACGCTACCTAAAGAGAAAAACATGAATATCGCTGATGCGCAATATATTTTTCTTCCCTGATTAATTTTGTGACGAAGAATTTATGAATATATTATGAATTTTATAACGTGTATCTGTCGGATAAATTCTGAAATTTGATTAGTTTTTGTCTGTGGAATTTTGTTCTCTCTTTAATTTGCATTTATGTGTAATTCACTCGGATTTATATCAAATTCAGAGAGAGATTCACTTTCCACTCAAAATCTAATCTGAGCTTCATATTAAGGAAGACAGTCAGATATAATATACGAACATCAGAATCGATTACTTCAAATATCTTTAAGTTGAGGAATCAAACAAATATCTTTTAAGTTGAGGGATCAAACACTACACTTTGAACCTGGATCTACTTCATAGGTGCTACCATTGTAAAAAAAAAAAAGAAAACAGAAGAAGAAAGACTAAATAGTGTTTTCAAGCAAGCGCCTAAACTCTATGAAGTTTATCTTTCCATCATCATCTTCATCAAAGACATGAATCATCCTCTCACAATCTACTAGACCAAGTCCCTTTTGCAAGCCCAACCTCCGTATCACACATCATAATTATTTAGGGCTTATGAACCCATCCTCATTCCTATCGAACACATAAAACGTCTCATTCAGTTCTTCCAAGCTAGCTAGCTTATCCTCCAGTAACCCATTGATTCCTTCCATCTCTCGACACTCTTCGCACGTGATAGAGTCATTTCCATCATTGACCTCTTTGTTACTCCATCGATTTATCATGCCGAGTCTCCACACCACCACTCGGATATCATCTCAATTCTCCTTTCTTGTTGCACCATTTGCATTTTGCATCTTGTGGCAGACTTTCATTGTCTTTTTCTTCTTTTTCCTCCTCCTCTTGATTGACAAACTTGATCAGCAATGACATCAGATAGATAAAAGTTGCACAAAATCGAAGGAAGTCTCTGAAGATATGGCTTATGTTGCAGAAGAAACCGGAATTCACAACCAGCAAAATCAAGTAGACGACCATTACGACGCTTCTCTTTACAGAATTAAGCAAGCTAGTAACGTGGATAAGATGTGCATGATGAATGACTTGTGTAGCCAATATATATATATATATATATATATATATATATATATATAGAGGGAAAGAGAGAGAATAAACTAGTACGTATTGCTTTCTTTTCGATCTTCCAAGAAGGGGTCCTTTGTTGTCTTATCGAGGAGAAACAAGCAGTGAACTTCCACGCAGTGAAGCCAATACGTGCTTCACGGTTAAGACTCGGTCGTCCTTTACGAGGTTAACGAGTTCATCGCTAAAGCGCCAATGGGAATCAAAGCAAAGTAACGGTGGGCGATTGCTGACTCCGTAAGCAATTTCTAAGGGCTTAATGGCTGCGAAATGTCACTGACATCATGTTGTTGTAGAGTAGCTGCAGAACGATTTCTTGTACGTGACAAAGTGGGTTGACCTGGTCGACCTCCAGACTTCATTCTTCGCTGTGGCAAGAACATGTTGACTCATTGTTTGTAGACGTCCATAGAAACTGGTGGCACTGAAATAGTGGTTCAAGTATAGATATACACACATTTATATATAGCCTATCTATAATGATCATTCTTAAAAATTAAATTCATAATACCATTTCAAAGTACATGACATGCTTGATTGTCATTCATAAAAGGAAGATTACCTAATTCTTCAATCTTTACCAACTTCCACAATTACCAAAGGTATTCTATAGACCATATGCTTAAAGAACTGTTCTTCCCTGAGCTCCAGTAGGACTGTCTGTTTGGTCACAAAGCTCTTCCAAGTAAAATTAACTCATGGAGCATAAGTGAATGTAGCAACAGTGTCTTTCATAATTAGGAGGTGTATTATGTAGTCTCAGGTTGGATTTCAGTCTGTCAGAGTTTGGCTGCTCAAATTGATGGCATGATAGGAGAAGACACTCAACACTAATGGCTTTAAGCTAGTCCACAAAATTTATATTGGTAAAATCAGTTTCTTTTGCTTTCTGGACTGCCATCTACCAACGAGTCTACCAGTTATTGTAAGGGATATCTAAGCAGTAAGTGTCAAGCAAAGGCCATCTATGTACTTAATTCTGCCCAACCACTACCTTTATGGCATTGCAATTGGATGCTCACCAACCATGTCTAGTTGATCTTTCGCTTGTTAAATTGACAAAAGGAAGAACAAAATTTGGGATTAAGTACTGAAAACTGATCTCTCAATTCCACAACAATTTAGATTGTTTATTTGCAACCCAAAATCACTATGGCATCCTGATGACAAAATTCTAGAGCATTTCTGCTTCTATTCCCTCAGATCTAAGCCATGCAAACTGAATTAGCTATTGCTCTAAAAATCTTCATTAAATTTTTTGTCTGATTTATTAATAGCAATCGATCTTTTAAGATATCGACCATGACTAGACTGATTGTCATGATGTAAACTTCACAAAAAATTTCCTTTTTTCCCCTTAATTTTATTGGAAAGTAGCTTTTTAGAGGACCCATAAGTCATAAATAACTGAGTTTAGGGTCTTAAGCCACCCCACTAGCTATGTCGATTTTCTTAAGCTATGTTATCATGGTTAATCCCACTAGCTATATAGCTTATTATGGTTAAGCTATTTTAATATGAGGAGTGCACCAGTATAAATTTTTCACATTTTTGCTGTCCCTTGTTTATCTCACTTGGCCTGTCTGTGATTTGTTATGCACTTATTAGCTTCATCATTATTAGTTGTGTTCATCAATGTACTCTAATTTGCCTGGATAATATTTCAATTTGATCCTCAAGTTATTTTTGGTGCTAAAATGATCCTCAAATTATTGATTAACATTTTGTCATCTTCATTTGTTCTTTTATATGTTAAATTACCATGTCATGGTCACTTTTTTTTTTTTTGTTGGCTTGGATTTAATGATCCACATGACATGCCAATCATCAATTAAATAAACGCAAAGAATAAAAGCCAAAATTTCAGAGTTTTGAAATCAAAATTTGGAAAGTAAGTATTTGTTTTCAAAATGAGAATGCTATACAAATTTTTGAAGCCAAGCCAACAAAAAAATTTGTGGCAGACGAAGGAAGGATTCGAGTGCTACGAGAGCTATACTTCAGTGTCCGGTTTGACCCAAAAGTAGTTTGAAGACCAATTTAAAATAGCATCAGTAGTTGAAGAGCTATACACATACTTTACTCAATTCCATAGCAGATGGTAATGTTTGATTGCGTTTCCACACCTACAAAATAAAGATTGAATTTCTGAAAATTTTCTATTAAGAGCTATTTACTAAATGCTTAACATCTAAAATGTGTCTGTTAACTTAGCTAGCAAAGACCTCATGCATTAATGGCAAAGTCCTAAGATTAAATTCCTATCTTTATCTAGTGTATAAAAATGTGCATCTCTAATTGTGAACTATGCAGATTGCAGGACCATATGGCTTAAAAAAAAAAAAAGGGGTATATTTTTATATTAAAAAGGAATTAATACACTTCAACAAGCTATATATTTTATTTTAGATTCTGTGATAAATGATGATCTATCTTCTAGTTTGATTTTCTTTTCCATTCTCCTACACATTACTAGGATGTCTTTTGATGTTTGTGGCCTTGCTCTACACATAAAAGAACAGTGCATTATTGTCTTCTTATTAGAAACGTATTCCTAAGGATCTGGGGACTCTTAGTAGCAGGATTTGATAGTTTACAAGATCTGTGTGTCAAGAAAGATTGCAGTGTTATCCTTGATTATTATTATTATTATTATTATTATTATTATTATTATTATTATTATTATATTTTGCATACTTAGAAGACTCACTATATCGTCAAATGAAGAAATTCAAGGTCACAAAAAATAAATTGACTCGAGAATGACGAAGATTGATATATCTTCAAATAAATAGAATGGTAAAGAGTGGACCTAAATTACATGTCCACGTAGCAACACACTAGTTGACTAAGGTTCTTCGTCGTAGTATTATTGACTACAATGCTCCATTGCCGACACTGTGACAATAGGATGGTGTGAGGCTAAAGTATGGAAAGGTATCATACTTGTGTCCACCACATTGTGTCTAACGTAAATGGCTATACAATGGACCTTGTTGGCTTGAATGTATGTGCAAGAATATCTGAATTTACCTCTTATTTCTTAATGATTGTTGAATATATGCCAAACCGTGCATTCGAGGTTGGTGTTTCAAGAATAAGTTCCTCTGTCTACCAAAGCATGTCTTTCAGATAGATAATAAAAACAAGTTGATTTACTTTCCTAATGTTTTGAGTGTAGGATGTTCCACAGGATAATAAATTATTGTACCAAAGCTTGGAGATTAGATGCTTTTAGTTAATTATTCCATAGTTACCGAATCATCGCTAATTCCTGTTGTTAGCTCCGTGTTTGATGTTAACCTTTGATGCTAAAACATATTATTAATTCCTTCATTAGTGTTCCAAAGTTAACTTTAGATAAAGCAGACCATAATTTAAGTTTCTCCCTAAAAAAGGGCGATATTTGATACCATGGGAAGTGTACCAAAAAACGATGGAATCAAACTAGTCATCATCATTTCTTGTGTGATATAAACCTATCCTAGTTTTAGATTATGCCACCAAGAGAATCACCCAAATCTCAAGTCGTCTATCAACGTGTGGAGAGAGAGAGAGAGAGAGAGAGAGAGAGAGAGAGAGAGAGAGAGCGTAGCATAATTTGACAAAGCAACCACCGAGCCGACCTACTTCAGTGCCTCGCCACTTCCATGTAAGTCCACTATAACGTGAAGCGACAGCACTCCTTTCGATCCCTCCTTCTCTCTTGCCTGCCAAATCCCTTCTCTTCTTGTTAACCCAAGAGCGACGACTGCAGCCGACCAGCTTAAAGAGCCAACCAGCAGCATGGGCCTTCAACACGAGCCTCAGAAGACCTCCTCTAGTGGTCCGGTGGTGAAGAAGGAGAGATCGGTGGTGAGATACAAGGAGTGCAGGAAGAACCATGCCGCTAACGTCGGTGGATATGCCGTCGACGGCTGCCTGGAGTTCATGGCGGCGGGAGAGGAGGGGACGAGTGACGCCCTCAGGTGCGCCGCCTGCAACTGCCACCGGAGCTTCCACCGAAGAGAGGTCGAAACCGTGACTGCGGTTTGTGGATGCTCCCCCGGCTCCAGTTCCAGGAGATGATGGGACTCCGATCCATGCCGCGTACCGAACGTGTGCTGTATATTCTTGTGATCGATCTCACTCTTCTTTCGTGGTGTTTGGATTTGCGTATGCGTGGTTTGTCTTCTTTAGAATTACTATTACGAGTTAACTAGATAGGTAGAAACTTGATTTGCTTATTATTATTTTTAGTATTCCTTTTTTTCACCTCCAGTTAGATTGATGATTCTTAGAAGAACTTGAGATGTGTTGTGGTTAAGGTAGCTGATGCTTGTTGTTAATGTATTGTTAAGTCACCGCTTGATAAAACGGAGTGTGTGATGCACTCCAAAACCCCGCAGGTACTTGTTTGTATGCTGAAGATGATGATGATGATGATACAGTTCAAGTGGATAGTACTTCTACCTCCTTCCATGAAGAAGCCATGGCCTCCAAAAAGGGTTGCTCTATGTGATCTTTGATGCCTAAAAATTCAGATTGTGTCGTGTGCGTGTGTTGAGTATACACACACATAACAGTGCAACTGACTCAGAAATGTAAAGTGGAGGAAGTAAATTATGTTATCATGTTGCTTCCTGGTCAAAGTGTTTGTTTTATTTACTGGCTCATTTCTTGTGTAACTGCGAATATTAATTTGTAAGTACAGTGTGATGAAGGAACATTAGGCATGCAAGACCAGTAAAGGAGTGATAGAAAGTAGTCAAGTATGCCATTTATTTTCAGCATGCTATTTTTTTTTTTTGGTTCCATCACATGTAATTGTTAGAGTAATAGAAGATAGTAAAGTATTACAACACTCCATCTTTCAAAATTCGGAAAGGAGCCGCTCACTATAAAGTATTAGCAATTTGCATACAAAGGTACAAACACATAGATAAGAGAAAACGAAGGTTGATCAAACGGAAACAAGAACGGAACCCTCGGGCCACAGAACTCCAAAGCCAACTTGGTAGATGGATGCAATCTTTGCTTTTTAATGACCATTGAACTGATCGTGAGCAGCTAAGATCATTTGAAGTCCTAATCAATTAGGCATTCTTTTTCATTACGCCCGGGTTTTTTTGTTACAACTTTTATAACCATAAGTCTAAATTTGTAATCAAATCGTTTCTCTCTCTTAGGACTCCACTTTCCAATGGGAATCTATTTTTTTCTTATAAATAAGAAATTATTATTTTGCAATATTTACTATTTTTAAAAATATTTTTACTTCATTTGTACCTTAAAATTTATGAATAAATATATGATCACAATTATTGACCTCTAATGCAAGTTATTTGTTCAATGTTTGTTAAAAAAACAAATAAAAATAATTTATCACTTTCATTGATCTACATAATGTTACCTAAACCTCTTCCTTTATTTAGTTTTAGCAATTCAAAGAGTAACCTTTTCCCTATTCTTGTTGAATCCTAGATTTTGATGATGGAATCAATTGATGAGTTTATGATCTAATCTGCGGTTTGAGAAAAGTGATGCAGAACTAACTTCGATTATGAAAAGGTAAAATAATTAAAGTAAAAGAATCAGATGTTGGGTCAGAGTTAGAGATCGGGCAACAGGCCGGAAGAATCAAATATTGTGCCAAGATTGGACGTTGCGGGAGTCAACATATCGATAGATCGGGCGATACGCCGAAGGTTCAGACGACATGCTGAAAGTTCATTAGGAGTTCGGATGAACCAATAACATGTCAGACAACT
Source organism: Musa itinerans (assembly GCA_001649415.1). Taxonomy (NCBI): domain Eukaryota; kingdom Viridiplantae; phylum Streptophyta; class Magnoliopsida; order Zingiberales; family Musaceae; genus Musa; species Musa itinerans. The sequence continues at coordinate 59,172 of LVTN01001496.1, forward strand.
TAGATTTCTTATCTTGTAATTGTTTAGGTCTTAACTGTCATAGTTAGGTCATAAATTAAGTTAGTTTTGAGTGTAACTCTACTAACTCAATTAGGGGCCCATTGGGCCTGATTTGGGATTCAGTTGGGCCCATTGGGAGGCCCATTTAGTGACTAAAAGTTAGTTCAAGTGGTGTAACTGCCTATGGGCTGAAATGTACGAAGTCTACGTTTTTCAGAAGACCCATTAGTGGTACCACTAATGTCAGGTGGTGGTATCACCAGTACACAGCCTCCCATGTGTCAGGCGATAGTACCACCCAACAATTGTTAGTTTGGCAAGCGGTGGTATTGCCCAGTACTAGTGGTGGTATAACTAGTACCTCGGAAACTCGGGATGAGCTATTTTTTGGCTCAATTTTTGAAGCCATTTTAGACCTATAAATACCCCACTCTTTTCTGCTTGAGACAACAAGAAAAGTGAACAAAAAGCCTAGTAATTCCGAATTATAAAGTTTTGAAAAGTGCTAAGTGTCCCTCTTCCCCTCTTTAAGTTTTGGACTTATTCTAAGAGAGGTGTGAGACTTATAAAGGTTCTCTCCTAAACCTATGAATGTTAGGTCAATGATGGCATTAGGGGGGGGGGGGAATTAGTACTTTTATAAAACTTACGTCGATTTAAAAACTTCGTTCGATGAAATTTATATCAAAAAGATGTTAACTTGAAGACACATACGAAAGCATAATAAGCATAGTGAAAGTAGTAAGTAATCAGTTTGCAATATAAATGATAAGCAAAAAGTAAATGCAAACCAGATTTTATCGTGGTTCGATCGTCATGACTTACATCCACTCCCGATTCCTCTTCACTCGAGGCCATCGGCTTCCACTACCGGTCTTCCTTCAATAGGCGAAGACCAACTACCATCTTACAACTCTTTCTCCTTTTCATGGGTTTAGGAGACAACCCTTACAAGCCTTACACCTCTCTTGAATAATCTCAAAACTAGAAAGGGAGGAGGAGACTTTGCAATTTTACAACCCAGAATAACAACCCATTTCTTCTCTAATTCGTGCTTTTTCCAAGCTAGAATAGCTGGGGTATTTATAAACCCCAAATGACTTCAAAAATGGAGCTAAAAAAGATATCATCATAGGTTTTTGGGGTACTAGTGGTACCACCGCCAGTACACCGCTAGTACTGGGCGGTACCACCGCCAATATTGGGCGGTACCACGGCTTGACACTTTAACACTGGGTAGTACCACTGAGAGGATCAAGAGCACTAAGAGGGGGGGGTGAATTAGTGCAGCGGATTAAATCGTTGGTTTCCAAAAATCTTTCTCACGATAGAAACCGAACTTGGAAAGCTTAACTTGAATGTGTATTCGTAAAGAAGTGCAGCAAGATAATAAGTAAGTAAAGCAAGTAAGAAAGTTTGCAGTAATAAAAAGCAACAATGAGATGCAAACAGAGATTACGCAGTTTTTAGAGTGGTTCGGTCAAATGACCTACATCCACTTGCGAGGCCTCTCTTCGATGAGGCTCCCACCTTCCACTAGCAAGTCTCTTGAAGGGGAAGGGTAAATACCCCTCTTACAACTTTCACAAACAGTTCACCCTCTTACAAATTTTCAAGAAGAAGGGAGGTGAACTCTAGCAAACTGAAAAACAAAGATTGCTAAGGCTTTTCCAAGACTTTTTTCTCAATCACTTGCTGCTCAAAAGTTGTATACTCAGCTGAGACTAGAGGGGTATTTATAGCCCTCAAGAGGATTCAAATTTTGGGCTCCAAAAATTTGAATCTTCTTAAGTTCCCGATGCTGGGAGGTGCCACCGCCCAGCCCAGGCGGTGCTACCGCCCAGCTCTCGGGTGGTGGGCGGTGCAACCGCCCAGCCAGGAGGTGCCACCGCCCAGCTCTCGGCCACTGGGCGGTGCCACCGCCTAGTGTAGGCGGTGCCACCGCCTACCCTAATTCAGCTCACTGGTTGGGCTCCAAAATTGGCCCAAACCAGTCCGAACTTGGGCCGAATTGGCCCCTACTTGGGTCATAGGATTAACACCTAATCCTAGCCCTAATTAACGTGCTAACTACAATTTTAAAGACATTTTCTAAGCTATTACAAAGTCCATAAGTCAAGACTTCTTCCGGCGAGCTTTCGGCGAACTTCCGGCGGTCTTCCGATAAACTCTCGGAAACCATTCTGCGGACTCCCGGCAAGCTCGTAGACTTCACGATTTGATCTTGGCGAGTTCCGACGAGCTTCTTCGGCAAGCTCCGATCTTTCTCGGAGAGCTCCGTGAACTTCCGACGAACCTTTTGGCGAGCTTCCGAAAAACCCTTCGACAAGCTCCCTACTCATTCTCGGCTAGTTCCGACAGCATTCCCGACGAACCTTCGGACTTCCGTCAAACTCTCGAACTCCCAACGAATCCTTCGTGCTTGACTCCAGCACTTTGTTTCGCTTTATGTCTTCATCGTTATCGTAGTTAATCCTGCACACACAAGACAAAACTCTACTCCGATCTAGACAATTATTACAACACGAATTGACATTCTGTTGCCCGGCACATCATTGGTTGGCGCTTCGTCCGATTCTTCAGCGCATCGTCCTCTCTTGCGGCTTGTTGCCCAATCGGCGGTTGACCTCCGCAACCCCGATATCCTTGGCACAATTCCGCTCTCCTTGGCCCGATGCCCGACGACCGAAGCCTTCTGCCATCCAATATCCTAACGTGATCTCCGGCGACAATGTCAATTCCTCCTGCGTCAATTGTCTAATCCTGATCAAGTAGACCTGCATCACTCACAATGCAATTAAACATCTAAACACAATCAATTAGTTTCATCATCAAAATCCGAGATTCAACAATCTCCCCCTTTTTGATGATGACAACTAATTGATGACTAACGGAGTTAACCTTAACTCCCCGGAGTTTAACCAAACTCCCCCTATCAATATGCCATTGATAGAACACTTGGATTATCCCAAATCCAAGCAACATTCATCACATATTATAAAAAAAACATTTAAACCATCATGCAAATATATAAAATATTCAATTCAATGCATGAAGTCATCAACATACTTCTCCCCCTTTGTCATCAACAAAAAGGAGAAGTACAACTATTCTTTGTGTTTGTAATATAAGTTCAACTCATTGCATGAAAAACATAATATTAAGTTTTATCATCATGCAGTTTTGAAGCTAGAAAATTTAGCAAGTAATGCATTATGCTTAGGACATTCAAGCTATCAAGTTTTAGATATGCAAGTTTTACAGCATACAAGATAGCTCTTTTGGTAATGTTCAAGATAGCAAGTTCTACATCATGCAAGCTAGCAATATTGAGATGTTCAAGAAAGCAACTCTTGCTTCTTGAAATATGCAAATTTGTCAAGTTTTGCTAGATGTGCAAGTTAGCATTTTTGCCTCTTAAGATAGGCAAGATAGCACATTTGCTTCTTTTGAGATAGTAACTTTTTGCTTCTCTTTTAGACTACAAGCTAGTAATTTTTACGATATGTAAGTTTCACAATATATAAGCTAGCAAAAATTTCGAAAGCAAATGCAAGATAGCTTTCTTGTGTAAGCTCATAATTCTTGCTTCCTATTGCAATGTGCAAGTTGCAAGTTTTGCTTCTTGAGATAGGCAAGATAGCACTTTTGCAATTTTTGTTTCTTAAGATAGGCAAGCTTGTGATGTTCAAAATAACAAGCTCTTTCTTCTAGAAGTGTCACTTTAAGCTAGCAAATTGTTTGAAAAAGTGATCAAGTTTTGCAACATACAAGCTAGCAAAAATGCCAAACTAGCAAGAGATAATGTTTTACATGAGGCAAGCAAATAATTTGGCAAATGTTACATTTGCATCTTCTCTTTTGAGAAGTGCAATTTTTGCTTTCATCTTGAATTGTGCAAGCTAGTTAGTTTGCCTCTTTTCATGATGTCCACGCTAGAAATTCTTGCTCCCCCTTTGTCATTGTCAAAAAGAAGGGAAGACCCTTATATCAATTTTCATATTATGACAAGGGTATGTATCATTCTTATTTGTGCATCATTATATATTCAAATTAAAACATACACAATTTCAATAACCTTATTTTTCATGCACGATGCCGAAAAATAAATCAATCATCATTAATAAGCATATCATACATGATTGAAGTATTGAACATGATTCATATTTAAAATGTGTCTTATGTCATAAGTATGAATCAAGCATTTGTGAAATCCGAAATCATCCTCAAAGTCACATTCAATAAATTTATACATGACAAGCATAGATTTATTGAAAAGTCGATAAGATAGAGGATCGCATTTTGTTTTTATAACTTTCTATTCATGTGATTTGCTTCTTATAAGCATGCCTTTACCTTTAATAAAACAAGTGTCAACATTTAAGATGGAAGGGTAAATTTCAAACATGATTCCATGATAACATCCTTTTAATATCTTGATATTCATCATCAAGTATGATTTCAAAAAGTGTGTTCAAGAGAAATCATTGAGACCATATGCATGATACACTCATTTATTTTCAAAATATTCATCATGTTTATTTTCATGAGATTCACAAGATTGGTAAAATAAATTCATTAATCTCAATAGGATAGAAAATTCATTTCAATTTCATACAATTGATTTCATGTGAGGGTATTCAAGTCCTTTTTGAAAACATGTATCATCATTTAAAATCGAAACATAAGTTTCGTCATGAAGCCGTTAAGACCAAACACATCAAAAATGATATCACATCTATCATCAAAAGACTATCAAGAAATTCATACATAGATGTACATGCACTATGTCATCTTAATTCGTCATAAAAATGATTAAACCAAAAACATGTTAATCCAAAATGAGAGTATCAAATCAACATTTACTTCAAAAACTCATGCATGACATAAAATCATCAAAATACACATGTATGGATTAATCCTAAGCATTATCACATATCATATAACTATCATCCATAATGTTGCATACATCATTCAACATTTTAAAACATAACATGCATGAAACCTTAGCAATATACTTTTCATGATCAAGTTTTTAATTTTTCAAAGATGCTAAAAAGAAAAACATGATATACTTTTTGAAAAACAATTTCCTATTCCTACTATCTAAATTAAGCACTCATGAAAAACTTCAAGTAATTTCAAAATAATTCAAGAAGGTTGAGTTACTTACCTTGTAGTCGAAGCTTGTCAAAGCCCAATTCGCCGTTTCACCTTTGGAAGTTCTTGATTCATCCTTGGTTGCCTTCCTCTTCTTTGGCCTCTTCCTCCGTTCAAGTTCATTGTTAATTTTAGATTTTTGTTTAATAAACTTATTAAGATTTAGTGTTCGAAGTTCAAGTTCATCATTGTCCTCATCACTTGAGTCATCGCTCAAGTGGTATTCATTTGTCCGGAGTTCCAAATCCTTCCTATTCTTTGGAAGGTGGTTCAAGTGTTCATCATGAGCTTGACATGTCATTTCGTAGGTCATTAAAGACCCAATGAGTTCTTCAAGAGGGAATGTTTTAAGATCTTTGGCCTCTTGAATGGCCGTAACTTTTGGATCCCAAGTTTTAGGAAGAGATCTTAGGATTTTAGTTACTAGTTCAAAGTTAGTAAAATCTTTACCAAGAGCTTTGAGTCCATTGATGACATCCGTGAAACGGGTGTACATGTCGCCTATAGTCTCGCTTGGTTGCATTCGAAAAAGCTCAAAATCAGGCAATAAAATGTTAACTTTCGAGTCTTTGACTCTACTAGTTCCTTCGTGCATGATTTCAAGTGTTCGCCAAATATCAAAAGCCGTTTCGCACGTAGAAATCCGATTGAACTCATTTTTGTCCAAAGCACAAAATAAGGCATTCATAGCCTTTGCATTTAAAGCAAAAACCCTCTTTTCCGATTCATTCCATTCGCTCATCGGAAGAGAAGATTTTTGAAATCCGTTCTCGACAATAGACCAAAGCTCAAGGTCCATAGAAATAACGAAGATTCTCATGCGAGTCTTCCAATATGTGTAATCCGACCCATTAAACAAAGGTGGTCGTGCAATAGAATGGCCCTCTTGCATGCCGGAGTAAGCCATCTCTCTTGGGTATTAATCCAAATATGAGAGATAACCTCGCTCTGATACCAATTGAGAGGATCAAGAGCACTAAGAGGGGGGGGGGTGAATTAGTGCAGCGGATTAAAACGTCGGTTTAGACAATCTTTCTCACGATAAAAAAACCAAACTCGGAAAGCTTAACTTGAATGCGTATTCATGAAGATGTGCAGCAAAGGTAATAAAGTAAGTATGAAAGTTTGCAGTAAGATAAGCAGCAACAAATAGATGCAAACCAGAGAAGACGGTAGTTTATAGTGGTTCGGTCAATCGTGACCTACATCCACTCCTCCGATTACATAACTTGAAAACATTATAAGCATGTCTTCAACCGCGAACGTCGAATCTTGTTCCGGCGAGCTTTCCGAAGACCTTCTTCCGACGGACTCTCAGCAAGCTCCCAATCTTGTGATGACTTTAACGAGTAGCCGAGCCTTCTCGGTGATCTCCGCGAACCTTTCGACGATTTCTTCGGCGAACTTCCGACACGTTCCCGATTTCTTCTCGGTTGGTTCCGCCAGCATCTCCGATGAATCTTCGGTCTCTTAAACGTCAATTGAACCCGACTCCGGTATCCTTGCTTTATGTTTTCTGGTTATCGTAGTTTACCCTGCACACTTATCTCAATAATATGGATTAGATCAATCAACTCATCAATTGATTATATCATCAAAATCCGAGATTCAACAACCACTACCCAGTCTGACGGTACTACCGCTTAATAGAGCATTAGAGACTAGGCTCTAGCGATACTATCGCTTGATAAGGAGGTACCACCGCTTGACAGTATTAATTGCCGACGATACCACCGCCTAGACCTTTTGGGAGGCTGAGCCTCAAGCAGTTCCACCGCCAACTCCGATGGTGCCACCACTTAACGTGGCTTTGGGTCACTGAATGAGCCTTTCTCTTGGCCCAAAACAGCCCCACTTTGGGCCCAGTTGGCCCCTAATTGAGTTGGCCTAGTTACACCCGAAACCAACTCAATTAGCCCTCTAAACTACTTTGATCTAGATAAATTATTACAAGTAAGAATACTAAGTTGTCCGACATGTCATTGGTTCATCCAGCGCTTCGTCCGAACCTTCGGCGTATCGTCCTCTCTTGTGGCGTATTGCCCAATCGGCATGTTGACCTCCATAACGCTCGATCTCCTTGGCACAATGTCCAATCCTTTTGGCCCGATGCCCGAATTCATAGCACGAAGCCTTCTGCCGACAAATCGACATTCCTCCGGTTCGACGTCCAATCTTCTGACCTGTTCCATTCCGGCCCAACTTCTAATTCTAATGCTCTAATGTCCAATCTTCTGATTTCATCATCAAAATTCGAGATTCAACAATCTCCCCCTTTTTGATGATAGCAACCAATTGAAGATAGAGTTTAACTAAACTCCCCCTATCAATATGCCATATTGATAGATCTTTTGAATTCATAGAATTATAAGTATTTCACTATTGTATGTGTTGAATCTCGTATTTTGATGATGAACTAATTGATATGTGTTTATGTTTTAATCTGCGTTTTGAGTAACGCAGGATGCTTCGATTAGGATGAGATAATTAAAGCAGGAAGAATCATGTTGAGCCAGATAGACATGTCAAAAGATTGGATGTTGGGTCGGTGGATCGGCCAACGTATCGACAGAAGGCTTCGGGCCGTGGATTCGGGCATCGGGCCAAGAAGAGCGGACATTGCGCCAAGGATATCGGAGTTGCAGAGTTAACTGACCGATTGGGCAATAGGCCGTAGGAGAGGATGATGCGCCGAAGAATCGGACGAAGCGTCGAGGGACCAATGACATACCGGACAATATGATTATTGCTTAGTATTAATTGTTTAGATTGAAGTATGTTTTATATGTGCAGGATTAACTACGATGGAAGTAAGACATGCAGTAGGAGTTACGCCGGAGTCAAGACCATGATCACGTTGGGGGTTCGAGAGTTCGACGGAAGTCCGAACGATCATCAGAGGTTCTGCGGGAACAAATCCAAGAAGTTCAGAGCTTGTCAAAGAAGCTCGTCGGAACTCGCCAAGTGGATCGTCGCAAGTCCAGGAGTTTGCCGGAAGTCCACCGGAACATCGCCGAGGGTTCGTCCGATGTTCGCCGGAAGCTCGCCAGAAGAAGAGATTGACGCACTGGAGCAAGTTGTAGTATTTATGTCTTAAATAATCATAGTTAGCATGATGATTAAGTTAAGAATGAGAGGTGATCCCATTAACTTAATCTGAGGGCAATTAGGCCCTTGACAGACCCAAATTGGGCTGAATGGATCAACCCATTCAGACCCAGATTTCTGGTCGGCGGTGGCACCGCCCAGGAGCTTAGTCTCCTAGGTCTGCCAGGTGGTGGAACCGCCCTTGTCAGGCGGTGGTACCGCCAGAGCTCGGTATCCGAGCTCTGTCAGGAGGTAGTACCACTCAGTCAGGAGGTGGTACTGCCAGGACCCCGAAAATCTAGGAGATGACATTTTTGAGCTCCAAATTCAAACCAGTTTGGGGCCTATATATACCCCACCCTTTCCTGTATGAAACGACACTGAAATCTTGATCTTATTCTGTGATTTTTAGAGCTCAAAAGTGTTGTAAAGGCCAAAAGTTCTTCTCCCTCTTTTCTTCCAAGTTTTGATCATTCAAGAGAGTTGTCTCCTAAGCCCGTCAAAAGGAGTAAAGCTATAAAAGGGTGGTTGGCCTTCGCCTATTGAAGGAAGGCCTCTAGTGGACGTCGGTGACCTCATCGGAGGAGGAAGCCAAAAGTGGATGTAGGTCAAGATTGACCGAACCATTCTAAATCTCGATTTGCATTTATATTCTGTTCTCTATCATAATTGCAAACTGCCTCCATAGCTTTGCTTTAACTGCACTTCGCTTGATCTTAAGTTAAAGAACTTTTCGAATCGGCTTTCGCATCGAAATTATTTTTATCGTACAAACGCATTTTTAATCATTGAAAGTTTTCCGCTGCACTAATTCACCCCCTCTCTTAGTGCTCTCGATCCTAACAGTATGCATCATAAATATTGAAAGAACCAATTAATCATATCATTGCATGCAACATAAAATCATGCATAATCAAAATATCCAAGTACATCCTCCCATGCATGATTATCATCATAACTTATACATCATCATCATATCTTCTCCCCCTGTCATTAACAAAAAGGAGAAGTGCAACTAGTAATTTTTGAAACATGTACGATAAGCTCTTGGACTTCTCGACTAATTCCGGTGGCACTTCCGACGAACCTCTAGACTCTCGATGAACTCTCGAACTCCCAACGAATTCTCGATCTTGACTCCGGCAGTTCGCTTTGCTTTATGCCTCGATCACTATCGTAGTTAATCTTGCTCACTTTTCTCAACATATAGATTGGATCAAACAATTTACCAATTTATTTCATCATCAAAATCCAAGATTCAACAATCTCCCCCTTTTTGATGATGACAATCAATTAATGACAGAGTTAACTTTAACTCCCCCTATCTATATGCCATACTTTGAGAAAAGATACTCTTGAATTCAAGGTCTTTGAATTCAAGCATCAAACCAATAAGTTATATGCATTTAAACTTATTAACATGCATATCATGATACTAATCATGTTTTACCATCTCAAAATATGAGACCACATATTTATCACAATAAAAATGATGTCAAGGTATAACATCCATTTTCAAGTCCAATATCAAATGATTATTTTCAAGTATGATACAAATTTGAAATATAAAATTTAGCAAGATTCAAATTTCAAGTTTGTTAAAAGATGACAATTCATTAATCCGAGGCATGATACAAATTGGAAGTAGGAAATTAAGCATGATAAGTTCAATATCTCATCCTAATGATAGACATTTATCATTTGATACGAAATGAATGATTTTAAGAATGAAATATTTTTAAGTATCCATGCTTTTCAAGTATTCATGCCACATTACGATGTGTTTCAAGCATTCATGATACCAATCATATTTTTTAAGCATTTGCGATGTATTTGACAATACCAATCATATTTCAAGCATTTGCAATACATTCAAGCATTTACGATACGATACATTTTACATATTATTTCAAACATAATGCCAAGTTGTTATCAATTTGCCACATTTCTCACCCTTTGTCATCAACAAAAAGGAGAACCATTCGACAATGCAAGTGTTTTTAAAAAAAATTATCCAAGTAAGTTTTACACTAATTTATCCAAGCTAGCAAAAACAGAAGTTAAGCAAAAAACTTTGCATGATAACTACTTTTGGTTTTTTAAATGGATAAGCTAGCATTTTTGCTTTAGATAGTGCAAAAGCTTTTTGCTTCTTCTTAAGATGTGCAAGTTTCTTTCTTCCCTTGTCATAAAAATAAGAAGAAGAGAAAGAAGAGTAAGGGAGGAATTCATTCTCTACAAGAAATCAAGGACCAAATTCATGAAAGGATTTGAACCAAGTCAAATCCATAATTCATGAAGATTAACTTTCATTAAATCAAGCTTCTACTATAGCAAAGAGAGAGGTTTCATCATAAAGGATCAAAAATCCATGAATAAAACTTCATAAATCAAATACCTTTTCTTATAAATAGAAGGAAGAAGGATTCATAGGAATTGATAAAAGATCAAGTCATCAATCAAAAAATCCATGAGTGAAGGGACTAAGTGTATCAAAAATCATTAAGTGATGGAGCAAGGGTATGAAGTAAATTTGATACCAAGTTAAGAGGAAGATAGAAATGAAATAAATTCATGAAAGCTTTATCGAGAAAGTTCGGAAAAGATATACTACAAACTCATTATTCGGACAGTTTAACATCCCTAGCTCTCTTATAATGATATCAAATTGTTCTTCATTTAAAGTTTTTGTAAAGATATCAGCTAATTGATATTTTGTATCAATAAACTCTAAAGATATATCATGGTTATTAACATGATCTCTTATAAAATGATGCCTAATGTCAATATATTTAGTTTTGGAGTGTTGAATATGATTTTTTGTTAAACATATTGGACTTGTGTTATCACATTTTATGAGAATATTCTTAAGGTGAATGCTATGATCTTCTAATGTATTTTTCATCCATATAACTTGTGCACAACATGCATTAGCTACTATATATTCAGCTTCGGTTGTAGATAATGCAACCGAGTTTTATTTCTTGGAAGACCAAGAGACAAGTGCATGGCCTAAGAATTGACAAGTTCCAAATGTGCTTTTTCTATCTTTTCTACATCTAGCAAAATCCGCAACAGCATAAGCAATTAATTCAAAGTTTTTAGATTTTAGATACCATAATCCTAGATTAGAGGTTCCTTTAAGATATCTAAGAATTATTTTAATGACTTTAAGATGAGATAGCTTAGGATTAGATTGAAATCTTGTACAAAGTCCTATGCTAAACATAATGTCCGATCTAGTTGCAGCGAGGTATAGTAAACTACCTATCATACCCCTATAAGTTTTTTGATCAAAGCTTTCTCCACTTCTGTCCATGTCTAACTAAGTGGAGGTACTCATAGGAGTATTGATAGCCTTTGAACCATCCATATTAAACTATTTTAGCAATTCTAATACATATTTAGTTTAAATAAGAAAAATACCATCACTAAGTTGTTTGATTTGCAATCCTAAGAAGAAAGTTAGTTCATCCATTAAACTCATTTTAAACTCTTGGCTCAAACTCTTGACAAATGATTCGCATAAGGATTCATTTGTAGAATAAAAAATAATATCATCGACATAAATTTGAACAACAAGAAAGTTATTTTCAAAATTTTTAATAAATAATATAGTATCGACCTTGCCTTTAGAGAAATTATTTTGGAAAAGAAAGGAGCTAAGTCTCTTATACCAAGCCCTCGGGGCTTGTTTTAATCCATAAAGAGCTTTAGTTAACTTAAACAAATGATTAGGAAAAAAGAGTGTTCTCAAATCCAAGTGGTTGTTCAACATAC
>LVTN01001497.1:10761-52864 GCA_001649415.1 Musa itinerans
TATATATATATATATATATATGTATAGTTACAAGAGGTGCGACAATTAGCATTAATGGTAAAAGGTCAGTTAAAAAGAACCTTAAAGAAACTTTGTTGGAAACTATAAATAAAGATTTAAATGTTCTTAATTTATATTGTAATGACAATTAATATCAATGGTAAAAAGCCAATTAAAAAGAACATTAAAGAAACTTTATTGGAAACTATAAATAAAGATTTAGATGCTCTTAATTTATTTTGTAAAGACCTCCATGGTAGCAAAAGTTCCTTGTATAGCATTACTATAGGGATATTATTCCTTGATGCTGTTGTTCTTGTTGTAATCGTTATTCCATGGTATGAGGGTATGGCATTACTTTTGAACATGGCATGACACCATGTTGTATTATATTTTGGTATCCCAAGCATCCTTAAAGCATTAGACATGCTCAAGTAGGTGATGAGATATTATCCAACCGAGTCACAATACGAGCAATAGAAGTGGCAATGGCAATATAAGTAAGCAGACTCACTTAAATCTTCTACAATAAGGTAAACCATTTCTACCGGTGGACAAACCTTCTACTGGAGTGCTAGCATAACATAGTCGAGTGCCTTTTCTTAGTTGGGTAGGATAGGTAGTATAAGACAATCCGAGATGGAGTTTATTATTTTTTTCGGTAGGTGGCTTGCCATTGATGTGTTGATTTGGACCATGCAACCGTTCCACCAAAAAGTCAAAAAGAAATGCATCAAGAATGCATATATGAAGAATAAGAAGAGGAATATCGAAAAAGCAATTGCACAATGGTTCAAGTTTTACTAAATCATCAAAAAAGCAAATGCATCCTCCTTATCTTCCTTCATTGCTTCCTCTTCTTCCTTCCTCTTGCTCCTCCTTCCTCCTATTCCTCCACCACTGCCTCTTCTTCCTTCCGCTTCCTCCTTTCTCTTCCACCTTCTTCCTCCTCTTTCTCCAGCATCTCCTTTTTTTCCTTCCTCCTCTTTCCTTCTTTCTCCTCTTCCTCTACCACCATTTGTTCCTTTCTCTTTTCCTTCTTCTTCCTCTTTAAGTCTTTACTGCATACTGGTGCACCATGTTGTCGCACACTTGCAACATCTTCACTCAACGAACCGTTCGTCGCTTTTGCATGCTTATACGAGGGGCCAAGCTTAAAAGGCAAAACCGTAAAACCTGGCGGATGCTTCTTGTGCAGAGGACCGCACATGGTGAGGGAGTGCCCACAGAAACAAGTACTCAATGCCTTAACAGCTTCAATCCACCCCTCAAATCAGACAAGGGCAAGGCCATCGCTCTTTGTTCGAATAATTCAGAATCTAACAGCAACAATGAGGAGTCGCAAGGACCCCAGATGGGAGCAATGCGTTTGTTGAATGCGTTGCGGGGTCAAGTGGGGGAGAACTTGAAGTCCAAAGATGATGCCACAGAAAGCAGGGAGTAGCGAGCTGATGTACATGGACATCAAGCTCAATACCCGAACAACCTGTGCGATGGTTGACACAAGCGCCACTCACAATTTCATTGTCGACAGAGAAGCAAGGCGACTTGGGCTAAACTTGGAGAAGAACCCAAGTCGAATGAAGGCAGTTAACTCGAAGGCTAAGCAGTTCTCCGGACTAGCAAAGGCGGTACCCATCAAGATTGGGACATGGAGCGGAAAGCACCAATATGATGGCGGTGCCACTGGACAACTTCCAAGTGATTCTCAGAATGAAGTTCAGGCATGCGGCAAAGTTGGTGCCAATACCATTCCTAAACTCCCTATATCTAATGGGAGGTGACGACCCCTACGTGGTTACTATTTCTCGAGAAGGAACCAAGGACCCACAACAAATATCAGCATTACAACTGAAGAAGGGGGTACGGTGCGAAAAGGAGATTTAACCTTTGTGGCCGCTGTAAAGCTAAAACCACTTAACGGGGAGGCCATTCATGAACCTACTATAGTGGCAAACATCTTGAAGGAGTTCACAGATGTCATGTCACCCAAGTTGCCAAAAACTCTGCCACCACACAGAGGCGTGGATCATCGTATCGAGTTGAAGCCGAGAGTGAAGCTTCCAGCGAGACCACCATACTGCATGGCCCCTCCAGAGTTGGCAAAGCTCAGGAAGCAATTAGATGAACTACTAAGCAGTGGTCTCGTCTGCAGTTCAAAAGCACCATTCGGAGCTACAGTTCTCTTCCAAAAGAAACAAGATGGGAGCTTCCGATTATGCATCGACTATCGGGCCCTAAACAAGGTGGCGATGAAGAACAATTATCCCATCCTGCTCATTGCGGATTTGTTTGACTAACTAGGCAAAATAAAGTATTTCTCAAAACTCGACTTTCGATTGGGGTACTGGCAGGTGCGCATTGCTGAAGGCGACGAAGCGAAGACTACCTATATAACTAGGTATAAAGCATTCGAGTTCATGGTGATGTCTTTCGGCTTAACCAATGCTCCAGCCACATTCTGTACTCTCATGAACCAACTATTCAAGGAGTATTTAGATAAGTTTGTGGTTGTCTACTTGGATGACATCGTCGTTTACAGCCAAACGCTCCAGGAGCATGTCAAGCACCTTCGAGCAATTTTTAAGGTCCTTAGGGAGAACACTTTGTTCATGAAAAGGGAGAACACTTTGCTCAGATGGAGATTTTATTCTTGGGGCACCGAATCGATGACGATTCCATTTGGATGGATAAATCAAAGGTGCAAGCTATAACGGAATGGCGAACACCATGGAAAGTACCGGAGTTAAGATCCTTCCTTGGTTTCGTCAACTATTATCGGCGCTTCATAGCTGGGTACTCGAAGCACATAGCTTTACTGACAGAGTTGCTGAAGGAGTAACCATGGCAATGGTAAGACAAATGTTAAGCGACATTCCAAGATCTAAAGGCTACTATGTTAGAAGAACCAACACTTCAATTGTCAGACTATAGGAAGCCCTTGTATGAACTTCGCTATTAGGGAAGTACTAATGCAGGAGGGTCACCCGATGGCCTACTAGAGCCACAAGCTCAACGAGACCGAGTGGCGGTATCCAGTGCACGAGAAGGAGATAATGGCGGTGATCCATTGTCTATGAGTTTGGCGGCACTACCTTCTTGAATTATGATTTGTGCTTAAGGACGAACAACATCGCTTTGAGTTGCTTCCAAACTCAAAAGAAACTCACCCCAAAGCAAACTCGATGGTAAGACTTCCTAGCTGAGTTTGACATGGCAATGGAGTACAAGCCCGGAAGAGCCAATGTCGTGGACGATGTATTGAGTCGGAAAGTGGAGCTAGTGAATGCCATGCAGCTGGAAGGCGGAGGCCAAGCAAATCAGTTGTGTTACAACTTCCTTTCCAGAATCAGAGATGGACTGCACAGTGATCCGCAAGCAATAACCCTGATGTAACTAATCAAAGAAGGCAAGGCACGACGATTTTGGGTCCAAGAGGGACTCGTCTACACCAAGGGGAATAGAGTTTATGTTCCTCAAGCAGACAATTTGAGACGTAAACTCTTGAGAAAGTGTCACGATTCCCTTTAGGCTGAACATCTGGGCATTCATCGAACATTGGCTCTTATAGAGAGAGTCTTCTATTGACCGAAGATGGGGACTAATATGGAGGAATATGTTCGAACGTGGCTTACTTGCCAACAAGATAAGGAAGAGCCACGGAAACCGATTGAACTTTTGGAGTCGTTGCCCATACCAGAAAGGTCGTGGGAGAGCATTTCCTTGGACTTCATATCAAGCTTACCGACAGCATGGGGACTCGAATCGATACTCATGGTGGTCGATCGGTTTTCAAAGTATGTAACATTCATTACTACACCCCTACACTGTTCAACAAAGGAGGCGGCTAAGTTGATGATAAAGAATATGGTGAAGTATTAGGGAGTCCCACACAATATCATCAGTGATCGAGATGCTCGGTTCTTAGGGCGATTCTGGACTGAGCTTTTCAAATTGATAAGGTCTAAGTTATACTTCTCCACAAGCCTCTGCCCCTAGACTGATGGTCAAACTGAAAGAATAAATTCGCTTCTTGAGCAATATCTTCGACACTACGTGAGTGCCAACCAACAGGATTGGGTGAAGCTGTTAGACATTGCTCAATTCTCTTACAACTTATAGCGGAGCTCTGTGTCCACCAAGAGCCCCTTTGAGATCATTATGGGACAGCAACCGCCGACTCCTCACACCTTGGCAATTAGTTATACCAGGAGTAGTCCATCAGCTTATCACTTTGCGAAGGAATGACACCGAAATATAGATATTGCATGGGCTTACTTAGAAAAGGCAACCAAAAAGATAAAGTGGACAGACTTAGGAAGGCAACCACAGGAGTTTAAAGTTGGCGACTTGGTGTTGGTGAAGTTACAACCAACATCTCTCCAGTTCTTTTGGTAAAAAGTGCACAAGGGATTAATGCGCAAGTACGAAGGACCCTTCCCAATTATTAGCAAGGTAGGCAATGTCTCCTACAAGTTGCAACTACCGGCGTGGCTAAAAATTCACATTGTCTTCCATGCAAGCAACTTTAAAGCCTACCACTCAGATCCGCAAGATACTTACCAAAGTGTTCTAACTCGGCTACCCCTCTACCAGAGCCTCCTATGAGAAGTGAGTTGAAACCATTTTAGCGGATCACAAAACAAAGCTACCTAACGGAGTGGAGCAAACCGAATACCTGGTAAAGTGGCGAAAGCTTCCCCGAATATAAGCCAGTTGGGAGCCTGAAGACGCCCTACAACATGAAGAAGCAGTCATCAAAGCCTACCAACAAGCGTCATCGAGGGTGTCGACAGTTTAAGTGGGGGAAATGTCATAAACGGTCGTCGTACACCAGCAACATCTTTGCTCAACGAACCGTTCGTCGCTTTTCAATGCTTATACAGATGCTTGGTAGCATGTTTTGCCTCGATTTTATGTATTTTTGCTGAAAAAATAAAAGCAAGAATAGTTCACAGTGCTGCAGTTTGACCACTCACCACACCAAGCAAAACTACCCCAAAATGGCTCCGTTTTCGCGTGTTATGGCCTGTTTTTTGTAAACCGTAGCTGTGAGCAAAACGTTAGCCATCTCAGACCCCTAGAACCCCCCTAGTGTCACAGGGGTTGATGGGGCTTCAGGGTAGTGTTGGGCGTTGATCGATATACACAAGTTCACACGTTAACTAGACGGGAACTTGCCATCGAGCCCAACACCCAGTCAGCAGTCGTTTGTGGACTTACGACTGTTTGTTTTGCCTTCTAAAGTCCTTATTTTCTCCTTCCTCTCTTTTATATCTTGCACTCAAAGTGTTTGTTGAATTGCTTATAAAGCTTCCCTCTTCGTAAGACGTTGGGACTTACTCTTTTTACAAGTCGTTCGGAACCTGAACGAGGTTGCAAATTGGCTGACCCTTTGCTGACGCATATTGCAAGGGCGCGTCATGACTTTGGCAATCCCAGCTAAGTCCGAGAAGTTGGCGCAAGAGTGCTTCACGACTTAGGCAACTCCAGCTAAGTTCGTGACTTTACTGCAAAGGTGCCTCATGACTTAGGCAATTCAAACTAAATCCGTGACAATGTGTCAAAACACCAGTACCAACAAGACAACTAATACATATCAGTTCAACTAAGGACTTATACGCCTGGTCAGTACAAGACAGCAAACCTTGCTTCCTATTATATTGTTGGTTCACAATGATACAGCTTCTGCCATATTATTTCATTAGCAGCACATAATTTACTAGGATTAAATACGGCGAAAGAAGTTCCACACATGGGTCCTAATAATATGCCATATTGATATGAAGTGGAGTCACACTAAGGACCCACACCATCATATTAGTGGTAAGAATAGGTATATGATGTTATTATACATCAAATTTGTTAGTCTTGATTACTTATAAGCTAAAACATGTTTGTGTATGCATGTATCTTTAGATAGAGCACATGATCCTTTTTCTACATATGTTTCAATATAATATTTATCGTTTTCTATACTGAAACAACATTAATTTTATGAATATTCTATGTATGTATCAAGAGAAGTTAGGATACTGAATTTTATGAATATTTACTGTTTTCTAGACTGAAACAACTTTAAGATCTTGACCTACTGAAATTGACCTAGAAGTGTGTCACCGTACATGGCAGTGTACGTGGCATATTGATGCGTGCATCAATATGCCAACATGGCTTGGATCGTGCAGATCTAGGTTCTGGTTGGTTGAAAGCAGCCTAAAGTATGCCATGATACATGCCGGTATATTGAGTGTTAATACGATGGCATAGATGAAACCTGTACCGGTCTAACCATGGAACGACACAGATCTGACACCTGAAATGTCAATTATTGAAAATATAATATCAACATCCTCAGGTTGAGGCAATCAGGTTTTGGTTGGTTGAAAGCGGCCTAAAGTATGCTGTGATACATGCCGGTATATTGAGTGTTAATACGATGGCATAGATGAAACCTGTCCCGGTCTAACCATGGAACGACACAGAACTGACACCTGAAATGTCAATTATTGAAAATATAATATCATCCTCAGGTTGAGGCAATCAGACAAGGTAAAAGATAACAGAATTGGTATCCTTTGGGATATCTAGAAGACTAGAACAACAAGTAATTATCCTGAATACATATTTCAGATATTAAACAGCCTACAGAAGCAGTTGATTAATTCAGAATTAGTTTTAAAAGAATATTTTTAGCATGCTAAATGTTCTTAATTGCAATGCTATGTAAGAAAAATCTATAAAATTTTGAGCTACATCGAGAATTCCAAAATGAAAGGCCAAAACCTAGTAAAGAGAAAATAGGAATTAATTTGTCAAAGATCAAACTCTAAATTCTTCACATATCACTTATACTTGTTTCCTAACAGAACATTTAAAAGTGCAAATCATGATCAAATTCCAATATTCATAGTAAGAAACACTCTCTTCATGTCCACTGGAAGACAATGTATGAATTAGAGAAGGAAAACAATCTTCCAAAAGGAATCAAAGAAGGAAAAAAACAAATAGGAGCAGGTGGATACCTTAACTACTAGGCCAGAAGAGTGCAGCAAAGAGAACAATCTAAATTTAAAAGTGCATTAATATGAGGTTTTTGAACAATTGGAAGTTGCAAATAGCTAGTTTTTCTAGTTTGCTGGTGATTTAAGCAGTTTTCAACAGAAAAATAATGCTCCCTACCTTCACACGCTCTAGGATTGTTGTCCTGTGCCTCTGCACTGCTTGTGACTCTATGGTGACAGCCTTCATCAGCATGTTGAGTGCAACATATCTAAAGGAAAATGGTAAAAGTAATTTATAAATGATACCATCTATAGAGACAATTAAAAAAAAATTAAAATTAGAGAATATGTAGCTAACTATCCCTTAATGCAAGTACATCGAACAAAAACAGATTGACAAACAAATTGCTCTGAAGAAATAATGAAGATTTCTCTGAAGATATAAATGGTAGATATAAGAGCAAAAGATCATTCATGAAAGAAAATGTTGATATTTAGATGACTCACAGAAATTGAATTTTTAATCTAAAAATAACAAAGAATATAAATGTGAATGATTTTACATAGGGTTCTTAATTTCGATGTGTACCACCCAGTATAAGCGGTATGTACCGGTCCGAGAGGATACCAATACGCAGACCACCCTCTACCCAGTGATACCAGTGTTTTCGTATCGAGCGACATGAGGTCTGTACTGGGTGGTAACAATCAAAATCCGATCGTTGCCGAGTGTACTGGTCGATATGCCCCAGATTTCGACCCGATATTTTTGGACTATTACCTCTAGATATTTTTTTAGGTTTTTCAGCTCTTTCTGGGCTTACTGTCAGTATGCCTCGATATACTATCGATACGCCTCGGTACGTACCGTACTGAGTAGGACTCAGTACACAAGTACGGATAGAAATTGAGAACCTTGATTTTACATTTGACAAATATAGGCAAAAGGCCACTTTTTACAAACACTAACATGGAGTATGTGTATGGAGCCATTCCACATAATATTAGTCATGAATGAAAATCTTGGTCCAATACCAATACTAGTTATAAGTGGAGGGGCATAATAATGGTATTGCACAACATATTGACATTCAATATTGGTTAGTACTAGTCTTCACCATAGTATACAATTTCGAATGGTACCGCCCGGTACGGGCGGTACGTACCGGTCCGACAGCATACCAGTACGTGGACCGCCCGCTACCGGACGGAACATGCTATAGTAAGAGGAAGAAATATTTAAAACCGCTCGGTAATAGTGATACAATGCTCCAACGGTCAAATTGTACGTACCAGTCCAACGGTCAAATTGACCGTTGGAGCCCTTTCTCATAGTATTTAAACCCCTTCTCTCCTATTTCACTCCATTACATTTTCACTCTCTTAAACTATCTCAAACTTTTTTTTTCTCACATTTGTGCTCTTCTAAACTCTACAAAAC
Organism: Musa itinerans; assembly: GCA_001649415.1. Lineage (NCBI taxonomy): Eukaryota > Viridiplantae > Streptophyta > Magnoliopsida > Zingiberales > Musaceae > Musa > Musa itinerans. Next base: position 19,207 of record LVTN01001497.1, read on the forward strand.
AACGATTTGTGAATTGAATCAAGGCTAATTTTGAAAGATTAAGATGAAGAACTTTCTAATCAAGAGGTATGTTTACATAAGGACAATTTGTAATGGACTGAAATATGAACCTTGCACAAGATATTCTTCAAATCTCAAAAAATATAAATGATACTATTCTTACCTAATTTACATTGATTTTGCTAAACTTATGCTATTACTATATTTATTTCTAACTTAAAAACCCTATCCTAACTTTTTCTTTTATTTTCAGGTATTTTCGGAGGGTTTTACACCTAAATTAGGTGTACCACTCGGTATGCCCTGGCGTACCACTCGATACACAGTACCGTATCGTATCGAGCCAACCTCGAAACACCGGTACGGTACGATATTGCATACCTTGGCATGGTATGCAATTTCGAATGGTACTACCCGGTACGGGCGGTACATACCGGTCCGACGGTATATCGGTACGCAGACCGCTAATGTGTTACAGTGCTGCAGTGCTACAATGCTATAGTAAAGAGAAAAAATATTTAAAATTAGGTATACCGCTCGGTACGCCCTGGTGTACCGCTCGGTACACGGTACCGTACCGTACCGAGCCAACCTCGAAACACCGGTACGGTACAGTATTGCATACCTTGCAAACAAGTAATGTACATATATTGGTAACATGTTTCTGAATACTAGACACTATTGCTTAATCCTAAGAATCTCTAGCTACATGTGCAACAATGTGGTTGAAATTGAATCATTTTGCAATCATATTTTTGTATCCCCATTTTTTAATATAGTTTGCAATCTTTAGGGGAAGTCATTGGATCAAGATTGAAAACAATTGGAGTTGGCATTCTACCATGTAACTAAGGAAACCTATATGCCCCTCAGAGCTGCCTTTATCTAGTCCGGTGTACCATTGGGCTGCCTCAAATTGGCACTCATACCTAACCCATGTGCACTGCAGCCACTGGGCTACCTCATCATGGAAGACCCACTGAACTCATATGATTCAACACCACTATCATTATCATGCATATATTGGGAGGAACCACCAAACTCATATCAGTGTTCATGACCCCGTTCAAAAATTGATGCATCAATGATATATTATAGATCCCGGTTGCAAGCTTGGAGTCCTCGTGGACATTGACTTCATGATCGTTGCTCATGATAGATAAATATCTCAGATGCATGCTTGTTAAGGTCCTCCCTCTGTACTTTCTATTATAGCCTAGGGACTTATCCAAGCAACCAACTCTAGCCTAGAAGCTTGTCTATCTCTTGGGTTCCTTAATACCTTTGTTGTCCACATAAAATTCATGGACAAATGTTGTTTCAATTAGGTGTTTCCTCCACCTTAATCAACATAGTTGCAGTGAAAGCAGTATCAATGATGGCGGCGTTCCAAACGACAGTTGTGCTGCCACATCAAATCAATATTCTAATCTTCTGCATCATTTCCTAAGAATATTAAGTTATTAACAAACTCATTAGATTCACAATTTTATAATTTACACTTGATATTGGAATTATGGCCTATATTTAATTTAAATTTATGGAAACCTAGACTACATCTACAAGTATCTAACCTAAATCTCTGAAATCTAAGTTGGATCCACATGGATTTCGGTCGGATCCATATGAAACTTGGCCAGATTCATGGATCCGCATGATATATTGATACACCCCAGGTATGAAAATGTACTCCTAGGAGGCATCAGCAGTACATATTATTATCTGTTCCATGATTCCAAGAAATACTGGATCATTTCAATTTTTTAGTATCAATTTAAAGGCGCTAAGTTCTCTTGGAGCGCTGGCATAAGGTGCAAGGTGAGGCGCATGCCTCACTGATATATGCCCTGTTAATATATTAATTTTTTGTAGAATCAATTAAAATATAAAATGAACAAACACTTGCCAATCTAACAAAGGAGTAAAATTCAAACAAAAGAACAGAGAAAAAGAAGTTTTCCTTTTATATAAGAAAGAGTACCAACAAGATGAATAAATAGCATAAATACCAAAAATCTAGAAAGCAGAATATAAAAGTGAAAAGGGAAACAGAGAAGACTCTTGATAATCACTATGTATCATATTTGAGCATATTTGGATTTTCAGCATTAATAATTAGTTGCTTGGTAAAATGTTCGCTACAGATCACCAGGAACTGATAGCATAGATAGTTCTAACTTCTAACAATTAATTCTGTTTTACTGAAAGAAATTAATTATATATGACCTGATGTTGTTGTCATGATTTGACAAGAATCTACCCAGAATATTAATTGCAAGCACACGGAGACCACTGGTAGCTTCTATACCCATTATCGTTTCAACACATTCATATAGTACAGCATTTCCAGCATTTTTCTTTGATTCAGTTTTTGATGCAACCTACAAAAATGTATAGAATGAACAGAAAAGATAAGATTTTGAATTTGATAACATCTCAGATCTGATATCAAATCAAACAATGAATTAAGAACTCACAACCACAAATTATTACTACTTATTTTAGTTTGAGCAGAAGGAAGATCTTGTGAACAAAGCAAATGACCTTTTACACCATAAGAACTATAAACAGAAGAAAGAAGTAAAGCAACACATATATCATGTGTCGGTTGACCAGGTAAAAACTGGACCAGTACCAGCCCAGCTGGCACAACCAATATGGATTCAGTGCCCATGATTATAAACCTTGGTCTCAATAAATAATGGCTATTCTTCTAAACAGAAAACCAAATTAATTTAGGAAAATTTTTATATGGCATCTTGATGCAGGAATATTTTTAATTATTTGTTATTCAAATAGATTTTATCATATAAGTGGGTGGTCTTTTGCAAATTTCATAAGTTGTCATATGAACATCTATTACAACCCTGCATTAGTTACTAAATGAGAAGAAATGTCAAAAATAAAAAAAGAGGATTGGTTCGGTTGAAGATTCTAAAGAAAAAATTAGGGAGATAAGTTTTGCATTGGTTATAGATTTCTTCCATAAAAGGAAGTTTCTTCTTGATTCAAGAATCTATAACAAGAAAGCCTATCAATCAAATATTTCTTCAAGGAAGATAATTTGTCAAAGACATATGAAAATACATCTTCCTTGGAGAAGGAAAGATGAAACGATTGGCATGTTTTAATTTATAATAAATAATTGTTATAGCCAAGGTATGCAATTTCGTACCGTACCGAAGTTTCGACGTTCGCTCGGTATGGTACGAAACTGTATACCGAGCGGTATACCGTTCGGTATATATATATATTTATATATATATATATTTTTTATAAAAGATGACATCACCTTTTCCTTATCCCACGCGGAGCGACGTTGCCGAGGCGACGCAACGTTGCCTCGTTTATATATATATATATATATTTTTATTTATTTATTTATTTATTTATTTATTTATATTTCGATAACGTTATATAAATAAAAAATATATCGTCCATTAACGAGAGACTCATGTACCGATTTATTTATTTATTTATATTTCTATGAACCACTTTGGATTACCTAACAATGCTGCAAAAAGGGTGAAGTGTGTTTGAGATCTCTCTCGTGTTAATTATGTGAAATATAGGGTGAATAAAATTGGCATAAACCTTCATTAGAAGAAATCATAAGGAGTGAATTTTCAAGGGTATTAACAGTATAAGATGGATTATAGTTATGAAACATATACATAATTGTAATACCAAAGTAATTGCCATCCCTGAGCAGTTGCATTGAGCATGGTAGCTGTGGATCTTGAATTCATTCTTGAACAACCAACCAAACAAAAAGTTACCAGTTTTGTATTCAAGATCACAGCAAAGCACATCTATCAGACAAAATAACAATGTCTTCGGATACATTTGATTATACCTTGAAATTATACATAATAATATTTGACTTCTGGACAAACCATTTTGCAGTCTCAATGATTGAACAAAAGCTCACACTCATTAGCTGCTAAAACATCTTCGGTAATATGGATGTAGGCATTTACCCGCAGTTTAATGCATCAAGATGATAGATTTTAGTGATGACACGAGAAACTTGTTAGGCTTTCACTTGATGGGAAGACACTAAGTTTTCCAAGTACTTCTCCACATTGTCAAGGCCACAGAGCTCCTTGACCACAGGCATGGTTGCCGGCACTTCCAATCGAAATGATGATGAGCTATCAGGGCCAGTAGCAGAAGAGAATTCCATCCGAGCAGCTATTATGGCCTCCCTGGTTGCGGAATGAATTGAACTTGCCAGAACTAAAGGTGGTTCCCCAGAAGCTGCATGAAAGAGATCAGAGAATTGAGCATCAGTCACGAACCGGAAATCAAATGATGAGAAAATGGTTTCTATGTGCACAGAAAAAATTTTCAATATAAATGACATGAAGTTTAATGGTTTAGTAAGAGCACACCAAGCATGCTTTGATGCTAGAGGAAAGCTGTTAACATGCAGTGTTATCAATGCAAGATCTAATTAAAAGAAGCTGTGAGTATTTTGCACATTTTTTGACTTCTTTATGACAAGAAGAATCTGTGTGAATCTTAGATGGTGTTTTGGAAGCTGTGTACAGCTTGTAGTTGCAGAGGAATAATAGAATGCTTAGGTGAGGATGTTATCAGTAGCAACATCAAAGATTCTTGAGGCTGAGGTCTTTCCGGAAGCTGTTATGGCGGACAATTACGACAAAGAACACCTCTTAGATCTTATAAACTGCCCTGTATCTTATGTTCATAAATGACAACTCCGGTATGCACACCGATGGGAGCACCGCATGTTTGTAGAAATAACAAAGGGTATGTGGGAAATTCAAAGAAAGCAGTCAGTATAGATGAGTTGAAGTGAAAGAGAACCTTTGGACGAGAGAACCCGTTTTTCATGATGTCCACTGTTCAATAATTTGACATTGAACTGCCTCGGGATGGTGTCAATAGTTGGGATTTTGTATGTCCAAGTACCATCTGAAATCACCAAGCCATCAGAGTTCTCAAGGTATTCTTCACACATGAAGAAACCAATGCCTTGAACAAATGCTCCTTCAATCTGCAGAAAAGGAGAGAGATAATTATTTGATATCATGATTGTTGCAGGTCAATAGAAGGTTGAAAGGATTATGATTGCAGTAATTAATAGGAGTTCCAGCAACTGCCTGCATGAATGAAATTATGAAACAATCAATGACTTTTCCATTATATCATATGAAAATAAATAAGTATGCCATGCGAAGTGCAGAAATATGTAAATGCCGGTATGCATCTGTTGTCAGCTCATTTTGTCTATAAATAATAAACCTAGTTTCCACTTGCAGCTTTGTCAAATAATAATTGTACAATGACGACCAGCAGTGCTAACCAAAATTAAAATTATGCATCAATCTACTAAAGTGGAAGATACCTGCCCAACAATTTCAAGCATGGATAGGTAGTTCCACTTGTCTTTTATATAATTTGTCTTTTAGATGTAAACTGTAAAGAACAACAATATTGCACATACGCAATATATTTAAAAAAAATTGCACTTATAAGATCTGAAAAATTCCTTATAGACTAAGGAGATTTTGCATACACTATTAGTACTCTAACCGAAATTTTGTTAACCAGTTCAAAATCATGATAGATGACTCGCAAAGAAAATAAAGAGGAACACTAAGAGATCCAACCTGTCCCAAATCCACAGCAGGATTCAAGCTTTGTCCACAATCATATATAAGGTCAGTCCTCAAAATTATAGTAGCTCCAGTAAGAACATCTACCTCCACCTGAAATGCAACATAGTGTGAATCTGAGCATAAAGTGAACAAACATAAGTGTCAACAGAACAAAATGGTGGTATCAAAAGTCAACAATGTGGATTTTAGCAGTGTATATAAAGTTACCTCACTTATAGCAGCTCCAAAATTGAGATAGCTAATAGAAGCATCTTCGGGAACCCAGTATGTACTCTCTGACAAGTTCACAGACTGCATATTTGCCTAGCAAGAAAAGGGAGGCAAATCAAAATGTAGGAAGATGTAGTTACCTTGATAATTCTTGAGGATAAAAGTAGTTATCTTGATGATTTTCACTAACATGTTAATTCAGCATATTTTACTATTAACATGATGAATTGAAACTAGTACCAATATGAGAGAGAGAGAGAGAGAGGAATTTTACAAGTCCAGTTTTAACAAGTGAATCACATTTATTAACAATTGAAACTTCCTTAGAACACTTACAATACTAATAAATGAAACACATGTATTAAATTATGTAAAATTCCTTTATCAGGATAATGACGCCACAGCACTTGGTCGCAGATATTCAAAAGAAATCCATTGGAGTTGGTTACAGTGCCAGATGACCATATATTAAGTAGAGCAATATAATTAGAATTAAAAACAACAACTAATAAACAAAAAATTAAATAGGATGTTTCTTAATTCACTAAAAGTAGGAACCACTCACCTGAAAAATTAGTGTATCCCATGAGATGGAACCTGTTTTGTCCTCTAAACTTTGCTTTAGAGACTTTAGTCTGTCAACTAGAACATTGCAGGATAGACGAACAGCCTCACAACTTGCTTCAGATGTGGTGCTCCCACCGGTCAAGCCTCCTTGAACCAAACTCAAAGTATCTGCCTGAATGATCCGCACCCTATCCAAAAGGTTTTGACTTCCATCAACCCACAATTGTCCAAGGGCAAATGCTGTCATTTGCTTCACCTTTGTCCACAGCCCCTGGCCAATCTCAATTCCTCCAACTTCGACAACGATTGAACCATCAGTTAGAATAGATACTTTCCCAGGTGTTAGGCGATGCGACATCACCTCGTTTATATATATATATAAATATAAGATTATATATACATATTTATATATAAATATTCTTATATATAAGGTGACGTCGTCGAAAAAGGCGACGCGACGTCGTCTTTTATAAAATATATATATATATATATCGTTCCGTCCGGTAACGGGCGGTTCATGTACCGGTAAGCTGACAGACCAATACATACTGCCCGTATCGGGCGGTATTATTCGAAATTGCATACCTTGGTTATAGTATTATTTTTATTTTTTAATTTACCTTTCTTCTTATACTTTGGTGTCAAAAAGGGGGAAAGGAACTAAACTAGGACAGGTATCAATGAGTAAATGTATGATAAATAGTTTCTCTTTCCCATATTATATATGTAAGTGGTGTCAGCCAAATTCTCTTTCTTGATGGCATGGTTCCATCATTTCCATGTGAGACGTGCAGAAAAATGATATCTTATCCCTTGGAGCAGTTTCTTGAGCCACAGTGAGTCTGATTAGTTTTTTTAATCTTTATCATTCACCATTAAAATATTTCCATTCACATCATGAACTTTTCCTTTGCCACATCTTATTCTTCCTTTAATCACCCTTTTCCCAAAGTTTCAATAGCTCATTAACTTAATTTCTTTATGACAATAAAAACAATTTTAAATATCTCTCTTTTTCATGTACACTAGCACCAAAAAATTTCTCTCTATACATTTGTCAAATTTTCAATTCAAAAATTTTGTGAAATATACTATTCAAAGTTTTAAACAAACTACTTATATCCAAATTTACCTATCTTTAACCTTTTTAAAGATTCCTTTACCTCATTTCAACAAGTTTTATAAAAAAATTCTATGATTTCTAAATTTACCATTATTTCATATCTTCAAAGCTAATTAAATATAGAATGTTCTTGAAATAACTAATTTCTCTCTCTTTCCTTAAATCTCCATATCCTTAGCAGGAACATTTTGACTATATGAAAGTTATTACAAAATATGGAGAAATTATATTTACAAATTGTTCCATTTTTGGCATCCCTCCCTCCATCTTTAGCCAATGTGGGTGATGCTTTGGGTTCTCAATGTTCTAGAGAACCTCCACTGCCAAGGAACCATGGCAAATAAAAGCATTGCACTCCCATATCCTAGTCCATCACAATAAAAATTCCTCAAGCACACTAACTATAGGATCATGTATATTGCCACTGACTACTCTCACCTTTGCTCCATCAGGAATATTAGATGTGGCAAAGGAAAAAGCTTTTGACTCAGTGCCTTCGTTTAAGAAATTATCTAAGGCAGATAAATAATGAACAGATTTTTATTTTTGTGAAGGAACAGAAAAAAAATAAAATTTGGGCATGGACTTCCACTTATAAATGGAGCCCATCTAGCAAACCCGAGTAATGCTCCACAAAGGAAAAGCATCAAATTTCTTAAAAAGAGAGACGAGGAAGACAACTCATATCATGTGTTTTTCTTCTCTCCTGTATATGGTTTTTAGTTCTTAACAAGCTCTAGTTGGCCAAGTTGAGTTCGGCCTTGCTCAACACAAGTCACGGTATAACTGAGCATAAGCCAAGCCAAGCCCAGATAATGTCAAATATAAAAGATACCTAGCTACATCAGACTCGAGGAATAAAAGCCCTAGATTCAACTGACCACTCAATCCCAATTGGCACAATTTTGTACAAGTAAATTAAACAAAATATTGGACCAAAGTCATCTTCAAACATCATAGAACAAGAATGTTAAAATTTATTAAAACTTAGCAATTAAGATTTCACATACCAGTATATTACAGCCATTAAGGGGAGAAAACAAAGGAAAGGAAAAGCAACAACATTATTGAGGTGCAATGGCCACATATTTGTGAGAAAATCTGCTCACCCTGAGTTTCATCATAGTACTTGGACTGCATGCAATTCAAGAAGACTACAACAAAAATTACTGGCAAACACGCTACTGTTAGGATCCAACTCAACTGCATTGCAAAATTCATGTTTAATTTCAAGTAGGTTTAACCTCATTGCACGAGAGAACCAAATCAGGTTCATGTGCCTAACAGACACATCTGTGGAAAAAATATGATTGCCTTGACTTAATATTCTCTGACTCTGTGATTTATATCTAACATCATATATGATGGAAATGTAAAGTTACAAAGATATCATGGAGGGACAAACAGATAAGATATAGTTGATAAAAACAAACATGAACAATGATATTACCATGCTAATGCTCAAGTACAAGCGAATATGCAATTACATAGTCCCAGCTCTAGTATATAGCTCAGAGAAATAAACTATACCCTAAAAGTAAGATGGAAGACATAACTCCAAACTGTCTCCACAGTTTGGGAGACCAAAAAAAAGCTATACATAAGTTTGTGGGTTTTCATGGACTATGCCTCATGCTACAGCCAAGAAACTTTTTATACAAATACAGTACATCTCACAAGAGCATGCGTGTTACTTGTTTCATAATAGTTGCACAAGAACAATAATTATTAAAAAATAAAAAATATACAAGGAAACTCACCTGAGCAAGAATGTCAATCATATATTCACTAGAATCAGCATCTCCCTGACCCAATATCCGCATTAGCTTAAGGACTCTGATATGCAGAAAAGGATCGACAATCCCAGCAATGTCATACTCAAGCGAATATGAACTGTTTGAGATGTCCTTCAATATACGAATCAATCTCTCTATGCAGGTCTATGATAAAGATGGAAACCATTTCATATCAAGAATTTCAATAAAGGTTTACTATATGGTTAAAATTTGTACTCTAAAAGCATCAAGATAAAAATCAATATCAATAATCCACATGATCCAAAACAACAAACCCCTGAGGACAAAGTCTCAGATATGATGGTCTAATTCTAAAACACTGTAAATTCCTCAATCTAGCACGTTCAAAATAATTCGGGTGAAAAGAATAGTTGGCTAAAGTGACAAGCTGTAGTATTCAAAATAAAAATTTCTTCTAGAAAGTGAAAAATTTTACCACATTTTAGAAGAAAAAGTATGAAACAAAAATGGAAGGGTACTGTAAAAAGCTAGGTGATGTGAGAGTATCCCACCTCTTTGTTTGCTCAACCCCATTACATGATATGGGAGTAAGTTAGTACCATACTGACACAACACAATCCTGCTGTGCATGCAAGTTAGTAAGCCTTGTACTGGCTGGCATAAGCCAGCACCTCCAATGCTGGTCAGCATGATGCTTTTTTTTTTTTTTGGTCACAAATGTTTTTGACCCATGCCAAAAAGGTATCGATTATAGGTCACATGTCAGGAATGGTTTGGCATGACAAGTAGCAATACCTTTCTAGAATATGAATGAGTTTGACTCACACTGAGATGTATAGATCATCATGTGAATCCCTCATGATACTTATAATAGTCAAGAACTTTAGAATCATATAATTTAAGAATTTCCTTGGCAACATTATTGAACCTAAATTCATTAAGAAAATGAAAAAAATTGCAGCAAATTACCCTCCCCCCATATGAGAGAGGCGAGAGCACAGGAAGAAAAGTGAAAAAAAGAATGAAGTTGGCAACTGTCACTCAAAGAACTTCAATAGGATCAAGAGAGAAACCGTTATGTTGAAAAATCTTTCTACCTAAATATTCCAAGAAGTTGTTAGTAATAGATGTTTTAGCCATTTAGGAATAGCTAGAAATTAGGAGAGAGGTTCACATAATCAAAGCTTATCTAATGAACGATGGAGGAAAGATATACCCCAGGTCAACTGAAAGGGGGTCTGAATATCTTTCTCAAAACTAAAGAGAAAAATGAAGTGGCTGATGATCTCCATGGTGATCTCATAGAAGCTACAATGCTAGGCGTACTTTGATCGAACTAAGGAGAGTAATGTTCTGAGTGGTATAGAAGAAGTACATTGTGTTAAGATGTTCCCTCGAGTTACTCAAAGTATAATATCATAGTTATCTAGAACATGGAATGTTTAGAGATCATCACATGTATATCATAACAAGAAAAAACACTTACTGGTTGTGGTAGATTGAAGAACAGATTAGTTGATTAATTACCTACAATCGTGGTCTGCAATCTTCATTGTATCTTTTATTAAGATTGCTTCTACACTAGATAAGATATCCACCTTACCAAAGTATAGAATTTAACTGCCGAAACCCTGAACAAACTTTACTAACAATTATATAGCCAAATATTCTTTCATTTTGTATGTTAAGTACTAGAATTGATAGCTACATATATCTTTTCCAGAGTCTTACTCTTACAAATCATAAGTTCCAACTATTTGGGTTCGACAACATAGATCATTTTTCACAATTTAGATTTTCACAATTTAGATCTATAAAAAATTATATATTTAGTTAAGTTAAGAGTATTTAAATCTTTATTTATAGTTTCTATTAAAGTTTGTTTATGTCTACCTCTACCGCTCCTGATACCACTTCAAATAATCATTTCACCTCTTCTAACTATTGCATTTGTAGGTCTACTAAAACATGTACATACCATTTTAAATGATTCTTCTCATTTTATTCTCTATCAAAGCGATACCTAATTATTCACAAATAAAAATATTTCTTTTCATATCTTTCCTAATAACTCTGCACATCTACCTTAATGTTCTCATCTCTGCAACACAACTTTTTTTGTATATCAGTTTTTAACTACTCAATATTCACATCCATAAAGCATTGATATTAGTCATAGAACTATTTTATAAATTTTTTCTTTTTATCTCAAAAATATCCGATGATCATACAAGACTCCTAACACCCCTCGCCATTTTAACCCTCTAGTTTTTAAATCTATAAATAATATCTTTATCAATCAATCCATCTTGTTGAATAATAATTAATCTAAGATATTAAAGTTTTTATTTAAAGAAACTTCTTGTCTATCCAACTTAACTATATTCTCTTGTCTATTCCTAGTATTAATCCTACTTAATCTAAAACCTTTAATTTCTAAGGATTACCTCCACAACTTAAGTTTAGAATTAGTTTCATTTAAAATCTCATCAACTAAGATAATATTATCAACAAATGACATACACCAAAAGGGCTATCTTGTAAATAACTTGTAAGTTCATCCATTATACTAATAGGAATCTATATAGTTCTAAGTTCTAACACTAGTAGTTACATTATTATATATATCCTTAGTAACATCAAAATAAGTAGTTGATACATCTTTCTTTCTAAAACCCAACATAATAAATCTATACGAACTATATTGTAGGGTTTCTCTAAATCGATAAAATCATATATAAATCTTTCTTTTTCTTTCAATATTTTTTCATTAATTATCTTAATACATAAATAGCTTCTATTATTGATCTTCTCGGCATAAAATCAACCTTATAATTAGAGATATTTGTTTCAAATATTATCCTATTTTTGATAATTCTTTTCCAAAGTTTCATAGCATAAGTCATGATTTTAATTCCTCTATAATTAGAACAGTATTATATATCACATTTAGTCTTTTAAATTTGCACTAGAAAGCTCTTTCTCCTTTCATTAGGTATCTTTCCGAATCAAATAATTTTGCTAAATAAGCTAGTTAACCAAGTTATTCCCCATTTACCTCAACAAGAATACAATTAGGTTTTACACTCTTAGCTATTTTCATCTTTTTTTGACGTCTTTTACTTCACTAGCTTTAATTTATAGACAAATGTATGATTATTAAATCTACTACTATTATCTATCATTAAAACTAAGTCATTTATGGAATGTTCAGTACATAATTTATAAAAATAACTTTCTCTATCTTTCCTTAATTTCATTATCATTAACAAGTATCCTTTCATCTTCATCTTTAATTCATCTAATATTATCTAAATGCTTATACTTTCTTTCCCTAGTCTTAGCAATTTGATATATATCTTTTTCTCCATCTTTAGTGTCTAATTTGTTATAAAAATTATCGTAAGCTTTATATCTTATCATACTAACAACTCTCTTAGCCTATTTTTTAGATTTTATATTTTTAAATTTCTTGTTCTTTTTACAATTTTGTCAATCTTTGAAACATTATCTTTTGTAATAATTGCTTTCTACACCTCTAACTTTAGTTTCACTAGGATCAAGCTCCTAATCTTATTAGTCCAAATAATATTAATATTATCCTTGTCTAAGTTCCAAACCACCTCCCTTTCCATCTTATTGTAAAAATCCTTACATTATTTTATTATCATTTTAAAATTTCACCATCTAGTCCTAGTAAATTTTTCTACTACCTTTTTCTTCTTTCATTTTCTACAACAAATATTTAATACTATCAACATATGTTCATTAGTCAAGTTTTCACTAGCTATAACTTTATAATTCTTACATATAATTTTATCTAGTTTTCTAGTGAGAAAAAAGTTCAGTAATCAAATGTTCATCTCTATTCTGGAAGTATTTACAATTATGAGATCATACAAAGTGAAAAAATCCAAAAACATACCATCGTCTTCATTTTTCTCCTCATAGCCAAAGACCCTATGCACCCCATTAAGTTTATAATATATTTTTCTTATATGATAATTCAAATCTCCTCCAATTATAAGTTTTTCCATTATAGGTATTCATTGAATCATATCGTCTAAGTTTTTCTAAAATTTTCTTTTGGTTTGATAATCTAGTCCAACGTGAGGGCTATAAACACTTATGACATTCAATATCTTTTCTCCTAAGACAAATTTTAGAATTATTATTCTATCTCCAAACCTTTTCACATCTACAACATATTTCTTAAGATCCATATAACCTATGAAGGATAATTCCTACAATAGTTTTATGTTCACTTGTTTGATATACTAAATTTTAAATCTAATACTATCAATCTCTAAATTTTTTTCCTACCCCTTTAGTCTCTTGTAAGCAAATAATATTTATTCTTCTTATGATCAATGTCTGCCAATTCTAATCTCTTTCCTAAGAGTATTCTTATATTCCAAGTTGCTAACCTAATCCTATATTCTTGGACTAAATTTTTTACCCACAATAATCCAAAACAATAATAGGAACCTTGCCTATTTTGCATCACACCCTTGCCTATTTTGAACCCTTCCTAGAACCTTGCTCCTCATGTCCCTTAATCCCCGTCATGCAAGAATAATCTAAGTCCTTGAATTTTTTATATATCAAGTAATATAAAGTATTAGTCCCAATTTATCTAACTATTCATGATCATTTGTTTTTACAGACATAAATAGTAAAGTAATGATGTGTTAAGTTCCCATGTAAAAACCAAGTTTACAAAAATAACAAAATTGTCTAAACAAAGCCAGCAGAATGATATCAGAATGGGGTGCACCATGGCAAGAAAATTTTTAATTGCAACCATAATGAACAAGTTAGATTTATAAAAATAAACAAAACTTTGACTAAGAGGGAATATAACAGTGCAACAGATGAGCTCCTCAAAACCAAGGATGAGGAAGAACTAGATGAAAAGACCTGCTATTAACACTGCCATAAGCTAATAATAGATTTTGGTCATTATGAGCAGTACCTTTCTCAAATATTCAAGGACACTTGCACTGACTTTACATAAATCTGTACAAAGCTGAACACCTGCTATTAACACTCCATGATGCTTTTCCTTCAACAAAGAAGCAGCTGGACTCATTAAGTTTTCAGCCAAGTCTGAAACTTTTCTTATTATCCTGATAGAGCACAAGGCAGCCTATAAATCAACAAAACACCTCCAGTTAACTAAGAAAGAAGGCTGTTTAAATAGGACAAAGTACTACATAAGCACTTGGGCACGTAACTCAACTATAAGCACATAGCCTAAACTCATCCAAAGAAAAGTGTTTGCATAATCATATCTGGTTAGGGAAACTGGTGGACATACTTCCAGGCTAAACAAAAAATTATTGTTATCACATTAACATGGAGACAAATTCTGTGTTTTGTATAAGAGTAAAATTTCTATTATCAATAAGAAGAGAAAAGATCAAGCATAATCATAAATTGTAAGAAAATCACAAACAGGTACAGCAGATCACTCAGAGATTGGGGTTATTTGCACTCTTTGTACAATTTAATATCAATGCTTCTGGTATTTCTTCTTTATCTAAACTTGGCGGCAAATAATTGGGCCCAAAAAGAAGGCTCAGGCTTTGCTTGAGGGTCAGTGTGATAGTTTATACTGGCAGCAAAGCAATGAACACACAAGCAGAAAGCTCAGAGGCAATTAGCTTGACTGATGCAGGCAGGTCTCATGATCGTGCAAGTTTAGATGTATTAAATGATGGGCTGCAGATGTTGGTGAGGTTATTGTCATTCATGCCATGTCGCATCAATGCAAGTAATAATAACCAGATGGAAAATAGCAAAGAAAGGCTACAGGGACGGAGCAAATGACTTCAAAAACATGATATCACAAGAACATGTTAGATAAACCAAGTATCACTGCACTAAAACACACCAAATAGCATGAATGGTATATGACTTTAAAGCATGTTTACCTTGTGGCATGGTACAATGGTGCAAAATGTTTTGCACTGTAGCACTACATACTATTTATATGCAATGTTGATGATTTCCTTGGTCCCATCACAAACATAAGATCATCAAAATCAAACTGCATAACACTTCTACTAAATAGGCCAATACAAACCAAAATACATGGAGAGAAAAAAGATATCCCAAAAACAATTCTCATAATGCAAAATAACCAAGTGTTCAATCAAATAGAATGCTCTCCTAAAAGATGCAAAAAATCCAGTCTCATTTGACAACTTGACTATCAGCATTCAGCATAGTTGAAAACATTAGCAATGAAGATAGTGTCAAAGTAAAATAAACGACATGATATAGTCAAGATCAACCATGAAAATTCAATTTTACACAAAAGTTCTACAAAATACCAGAGTAAGTTAGAATCCTATAAAACTTGCAGTAAATATTTTAACTTAATCCATATTCTACATCTACCATACTTAATTCAAGCATGCCAAAGGTCTGGTCACCGAGGTCATGTGACCAGATAAGATTATTAAGATGGAATGCCAGGAAAAAAATGATGTTTGATATATACATGCTCAATAAACTTATATGCAATACCATGAGATATACACATGATAAATAAACAAGCAGAAATGCTTTGGCTTATCAGTCTAATATTACAGGTGAAAGAATCAGAACATGATCAACCATAACTTAACTTATAACTTTGATTGTCCTATTTAAAACAATTGAAGCTTTCCAATTTCTTAAGTCACTAAGAAAGCAGTTTGAAGAAAGTCTACATCCAAAATAAAGCTTTGATAATTGAAATTTAAGAGGACATAATACATCTTCCACTTGTCCCTTCCTTTATTCTACAATCTCAAACTATACTTAAAGTCTAAAACAGATGGTGCAGGAAATCAAGACATAAACATGCAAACCAAATGACAAAGATTAATACTCCAGTAAGAATGACTACAATCCCACATTACTCTACTAGATTGTTTAAAATTTATAGAGATGAAGATATGTTCAGAACAAAGCAGATGTTTAATACTCCAGTAAGCATGACTACAAATCCACATTATTGATTAGACTGTTTAATATTTATAGAGATAAAGATCTATTCTGAACATAGAAGATGATTTCATTGTAGCATCTAGACAATGTCAGGAATTCAGAATTTATACATTTCAATAACCAGAATGGTAGTTTTATAGTTTCAATGGAAGATAATCCAAATTATCATTCAAATCTACATTTATCCATATAACAATATGATAAAAAAGAATGATCACAGCAGGCACCTAAGTTCTTAGAAGAATAAACAGCAGACATCAAGTAATTCACAGTCCAACAACAAAAATATGCAGAATACGAGTAGCAATTGGACTTTGGAAAAGCTTTGACTTCAAGTCAATCAGATTTTGTAAGCCTTCAACCATCTCAAGTCAATGTAGCCCAACAACCTTTAAAAAGGCAAAAAAATTCCTATCGTTTTTCCTGAACAATTTGCACATAAAAGCATAAGTGACACCATGAAAAAAATGTGAAGATTGGTTATGGACTTATGGGTCTGTTGTGCAATGGCAGAAGTGATTCACTACCTGTGAGTGCCTGCCTTGGAATTTTTCTTTCTTTTTTTTTGCTATTTTCAGGTAGATTATTTCGATTTTTAACTACTACTTCAGATTCAATTTGGAGTCATATTTCAAGTTGAATTCAATCTATATTGGTTATAGATGGGAAATTTTTTAGTTGTGTTCTTATCTGTGACTTATTATAATAGTTTCCTTGTAAAGAATTTGTGGAATTCTGAAACTTCCATTAAAAAGTCTTTTCCCCCATAAATACATTAGTTTACTGTATATATGGCATATTTTAAGCCCCAGAGGACATGTCTTACTATCATAGTCAAATATTTCATTGTTTGAGATTTATTCTCCTCCACTTGGAGAAAAACCTGAGAGTGGGGTCGTTCAATCACTTCCACAGCAAAGTGATGTGATCTACCACTACCATCTCTCATTATTCCACAGTGATGTATCCTCAACTAAAACTGATGCAATATTTTACAAAATAGAGAAAAAATGGGAGATACTAACAACAAAATGTTTTCATCTTTGATCTGCAAATTTAGAGTTGATTTGAAGACTAGAGAATTCAAATATATTATCAACCAAGGTTTGCCATGCTGTCCTACACCAGGCTGTACATACTGGTCCGATAGGGGACCATCATGATAGTCGCCCTATACCAGGCGGTCCATATTAGGGGACCCCGTATCTAACGATACAAGGTCTATACTGATCATTACCGATGAAAGGCTAAGATTTGTTGAATTAAAATGGTCTATTTGACCGTTTGAACCAGATCTTAAGGGTTTTTAAACCGTTTCTACCCCCTCGTTCACTCCCCTTTCACCCTCCCAATCTCTTTCTCACTCACATCTTTCTCTCATTCTCACATTTTCACTCTCCTAGACTCAACAAAGCTACGATTTATGGATTGGATCAAGTTTAGGAGGTTAATTTGGGAGGATTAACTCCTAAGTTAGAGGAAGAACACTATAATCAAAGGTATATATTTTTTTAGATTTTTGTTGATTTATGAGATAATTAAGCCTATTATATGTTATCAATGTCTAATATGTTGTTTGACATATTTATGATGGTAGAATAAGATTAATTAGGGAGTAATTAAGGCCTTTAATGTTGTGATTAGTGTGCTTAGTGTCGATTCAATCAAAATTAGACACTATAACTAAGAGGATCCTTTACTTGATGAAGCGAGAGATCCTCTACGTCCTTCGCGTTTTATCACCGAGGCAATAGAAGAAGAGGAAGCACATCCTCAGTAGGAGGAAGATCCCCCTCAGTCAAAGCATGGCAAAAAGAGCCGGACAACGTCAAGTCAAACTACTCAAGGAACCAGAGACACCCAACCATCACAATCGTCAGCCCAGCATGCAAAGGCAAAGGCAAAGGCAAAGGGAAAGGCAGTAGCATCAGTTGTACTACTAAAAAGAATCGAGTTAAGAGACAAGGCACCTTCTCAGTTGCATTTAGCAACGCGCTCGGTCCATAGACATGACAGCAACGTGGATAGCAATGCATCAACCAACAATAGCGACGACATTGGGGAGTCGATAGTCTTATCCATACAATTTGAGAGTGGTGCATGGACTGAGGAGCAGTATTTTACGCATACCACTGAAGATTTAGATCATGGAGATTAACGAGATACCGATCAAGTTTATACATAGAAGGGGAAGGGGAAGGTAGTGTATGATTTTAAGCAAATGTGATAGAGCCTACATGACATAGACATAGCGGAGCTCGTCGTATTTCTAGCCATCATATTATGAAAAATCTTATGACCAATAGCAATACAATAATAGTTGGTCATTATTCTCTAAGCAACAATAGGGTAATCGATCTTATGATACAGAGCAGTAGATCAGTGACAAAAGTATAAGTTTCAACATTCTCCAATCTCCACACCGATACATATCACAATCATACTTGCCTCAAGAGCCGCCTTGGACACATGTGGTTCACGACGATCAGACTACGACCATCATCACATTAATGCACCAATGACATACGGTGTATCAGTATACTATATCGTGGGATCAATTTTAAGATTGGATCCATCAACCATATCATATTGATATACAGATACATGGGATCGAGGACCCCGATCCACCACCCATGGAATCCCATCATTCTTTTTGGTAATAAAACTAAGTATATTCATCGAGTGATCCATTTATTACTTCACTCATTTGAATCTTAAAGTTTAACTTGAAATCTAACAATTCAAATTATTTCTTTTTAGATAATTCAATGTCAACGGAAGGATGATCCAAAACATGCCACAAAGTTACTCCTCAAAGTGCGAAAAAGATATATGTCATTATTCTTTCCTAATTTAGAATATTTTTGTTGAAATTATACTAAATTTACATTTATTTCCATCTTAAAAACCCTAATATAAGTTTTTTTTATTTTTCAGGTAATTTTAGTGCAATTTTTGGCCTTTTTTCTATGATACAGGGTGGCGTTGGTTCGGACCGGTAAAGCAAACCTAGCTATCAAGTATCAACAACATGTTTTCAACTTTGATTTTAATGCCTACCTCTGAAGTATCTCCTAGAGGCCCAAACAAACCCCGAATCAGTGTAATCAAGTCATGACAACATGTTGAAACTTTCAGCCTGCTAAAACTGCATTACACAACCACAGACCAGCAGATGCTCAGCCTTTTTAGGCAACCCCAATAGCTAACCCAGTGTTGCCAAAGGCACTAAATAGCAAAAGAAACCAGGATTCTAAAATTGTGGAGATGCTAGATGCTTGTTTGGGTGCTCACCCAAGCAAAGCAAGGTGCTTACCTTACAAAAATTATAAAAAAATAAGGATAACGATCACTAGAAAGAAGAACTTCAATTAAATATGAATTGTGTCATTATATATGCAAATGATTACCACTAAAACATCAAAATACATGTATCTAACCATATATAGACCACTCAATTGACAAAATGATAACACAAATTTGTTCATACGTAAATGACAAAACAAAAGTAATTTAAACATCTGCCAGTCCAAGAATCCAAGAGCTCTAATAATCATCAAGGTCCACATCATCATCAGATGTTGGTGCATCATGAATTAGAGTTATATTGAGAATAAGAAAGACAAGACCAACTTGGTATGCATGTACAATCTTGGTAATTGTACAAGGAGCTTATCATTGACATCAAAAATTATAAGGTCCCTATACATCATTTCATGTTTTCATGTAGCATATAGTAGCCATATACAATCATATAGGTTTTCTTACTACCAATCATTTTAGAGAGAAAAATTAGTCAATTTTCAGCAATGGCCTAGTGACGATGAGAGATCGGTCCTGATGGTCAATCAGCAGCCTAGGCAAAAGGGGATCACAAGCGGGAAGGAGTGGAATGTTAAGTGGGTGAGTGGGTTTAAGTTGGACCTAACAGAACCACATTGGTTCGATGGGCTCAGGCTCACAAGCAGCACATCGTGTTCATGAATGCATGTGTGGGGTTTGTTGGATCAAACACATAGGCAGGGCATCAGATTCATGGGCGCAACAAACCCAACCACATGCTAGGGTGGGTTTTGGAATGGGCTCAGGTTAAGTCGATTTCAGCTCTGCAGGCAGGGCATCGAGTTGGGTGGAGGTTGGTCAAGATGCATTGGCATGCACATCGCGTTGGGTGAGCTGAACTGTTGGGGCTACCATTGGTTTCTTGAAACTAAGAGGAGGAAGACTTTTTTAGCCAAGAACTGAGATGCTCGCTTAAGCAGCACCCAGTCCAAACTCCAAAGTGCCTCATGAGCGCTTTGATGTGCTCAGACATTGCCTCATTTTGCCTTGTCTGAGCACCTAGGCGAGTGCCCAAGTGCCTTTTTACAACACTAAGCTTAACAATCATCAAAACATCTTCATCCATTCATGCAAGAAGTAAAGTAAGTATACTTCAAGTTTCAGTGTGATCAGATGCCTATTCAACAATGAGATCAGTTGTTTCAGGCTTTCAGTATCTGCAGTTGACAAGTAATAGCAACAAAAAGGAAATCTTGTGCAACAATTTCGAAAGATTGATTTCATGGCAGATCCATCAATTTATTATTGTAACACACAAAACATCATGAAGCTCCTCGTAATGCTTTTCTTCTTCACAGATCCATAGCCTTTGTCAACATGTGAGGATGAATGAGGCAACAATTTTGTTCAAGAAAGTGATGCCACAACAATAGTGCCCCAACCTTCCAACTCAGGAACATTGTTAGTTTGACGGGTGGGGAGTTGTTATAGAATAGCCAAATCATGCACTATCCATTGTAAAGACACCATTTTGCACAAGGACCTTTCAAACAGATTTTTCTTATATATAATTATTAAAAGGCCAAACCAAGTGAATGAGACTCTCACCAATATGAGATGCAAGGAAGATAAGATGTAACAGCCTTACCGCTATATTGAGAGGATATTTCTAAGACTCCAACACTTACCTCAATAAATATTTTTCAATTATTATGTATTCTAATTCATATTTTTAGCAGTGATTTTTATCAAGATTTGAATTATAATTTAAGCTGTATTTTTATTTGTGAGTCCTATCTAAATTTGGGAGAGTCTTAAACCATTAGGAGTGTGTTTAGAGAGTTATAGACATACCTGAATAGGATTTTGTGGGATTCTATAATTTCCAAAATAGAAATTCTTTTCTCATATGGAATATTGCAATCCGAAAGGCTATGCCTTTGTTTTAGCAAAGAAGAAAAAGCAAAGGACAATAATCCAAGATGCACATCAGTGCCATATAGCACTGGAAAAAAGTCTTTTGAGTAGTTGCATTCAAATCTTTCAATCACACATAAAAACTCATTCCATCAAGTTGTGCACACTGTTTCAATAGAAAAATTAACAGAGAGAAAGGAAGCACCTTTTTCTTGATAGTTTGGTCTCTACTTAAAAGTAGCCTTTCTACTTCAGGTGCAAGGTCCATTGCCATTTCTGCAGAACATATGTTCCCTA
This sequence comes from Musa itinerans, assembly GCA_001649415.1. Classification (NCBI taxonomy): domain Eukaryota; kingdom Viridiplantae; phylum Streptophyta; class Magnoliopsida; order Zingiberales; family Musaceae; genus Musa; species Musa itinerans. The sequence goes on from LVTN01001497.1 coordinate 41,007, forward strand.
AAGCACAAAGAGCAAGACCTACAATATATTGGTTTGAGTGATTGAGATCTCTGCCTGTGTCAAGTTTAACAGAGGCAAACATTTTTAAAAGCAGAATGCAATCCGTGATAGAAATATCAAACAGATTAATCACATAATAAACCATATAATGAAAGCTGATGGATACTGTTTCAAAGAATTTGTAACCAGCATAAGAACTTCCTGTCTTTCATCAAGAAGCAGCATAAGGCCCAAATAGCCAATTCGTTTTTCAGGAAAGTCAACAGCAGCTATCAGTTTGAGACATTCCAATTGACCAAAATGAGTAGGATAACCGAGCATGTGAATAAACATAAGTTTTGCAAGATTACGGTGCCTAAAAAATTGATCATTTTCACTAATTGCAGAACGTATAGCAGCACATTCCTTTCTCACAACAGCACGCTCTTCTGCAGCAGTTTTGCAAGCACGTATAGCTCGAATCATATCCCTGCAACACAAGTTTTAGCATGTGCAAGAAAAAATCAATCCTACACAAATTAAATCAGAAAAGGATCAAGGATTTTAATTTTGGGTACTGGACTTGAATTAGTCCTGACCCAGACCAGTGTGGGTCTGAACTGTACCGGCATACCATTTGAGGGTACCACGTATCGAGTTTCAGATAAAGTCTCAAAAAAGGATGAAAAAATAAAATAAGGTTATTGCTGGTACATTTTATACCAGACTTGAACAATCTGGTTTACCCTGGCCCACATGCCGGTAAGTAAGCATTGGTAAATACACTCGATACCGAACTATACCATATGGTATAGTAAACCTTAAAACAAATTATTTTTAATTCCAAAAAGTTATTACTAAATTGACAATTCAAAACAAAGATCACGATTTTCTTGTTCATAATATGAAAAACATAAATAAGAAAGAATTAATGGAGACAACAACTGCAAGAATAAGTTATACCATAAAAGAAAGTGACAGATTTCCATTCTCCTTACACTGAATTGGTGCCTAACATGATAAATATGCAAAAGGAGTGCTCTTGAACCATATTAATCGCTGGGCCTAACCATGTCCTTTCATATGCATCAAATCACTTTATCATTGCACAACCGCAAAGAATTTTCCGTGACACGTGAACAGGGGTTGTATTTCGATCAACTGACTGCCACGCCCGTTCATTGGATTAAAGGAGACGAAATTAAGATGATACGAATGAGGCGAGCGCATTACAACAAGAAGCAAAAGGAGGAAGGACCGAGAGTTTAAGGGAAGCGAACGGCGAAAAGAGATGGCAGCGCACCTCAACCGCGTCGGCGAGGAGAATGGATTCATGGTGAAGTCGGCCACGATTCCGGATCACGAGAAGGGCAGGTTGCGAAGGAGGGAGGGGTTGGATCTGAGAAGAAATGGTATATTGTTGTGGCCAATTGTTTATGTTTATTTACTACTACTGGTCCTTCCTTTTATATTCTCTTTTTTTTTTTTTTGTTCCTTTGGCGAAATTGCATATATAATAATATCGCAACAAATTAGTTATTTGAATATTTTGTCCTTGAAATTTATGTTAATTATATACTGATAGCATATATCTCCGTATAGTTAGTTAATCTCCGTTGTCGTTTGACTCTTATAATAGAGATAATAAAGTTTTAATTGACATAAGTCGCCTTTGAAAACACCATCACCACAGCATTCTGATGGTAAGAATATTAAGGATGTTTTAGATGATTTTATTTATTTATACTTTAAATTCACTATGGTGACATTTATATCTTTTAAAAATTCAATTTTGCTATTAAGATGGTAAGAATGCAAATGACGTCCCAAATTTTTTTCGTATTTTTGTATATATTTATAATTCAAACTAATTAATCTGAGTATATTTGGATGATTTTTGACATATATCAATATCGATAAGGAACAATTTAAAAAAGATCTTCATCAAACACCTAACATATTGAAATCGGACTAAGCAAGATTTGTGTGGCTCAAATCAAAATAATTTCTCTCACATATATTTAGTGGTTGAATATTTTTCAATCTATCAACTATTAGATTTTTACCAAGTAAGTCTCACTACTTGTAATTTATAATAAAATTTGCTCGTCGTAAATTTCTTATATAAGATGGCCTCTATCCACAAACGCTAATCTCACTTATGGACGACTAATTCAAGGTTATAAGAGATTGTTTAAGAAAGTTATTGGAAAACCATTTGGGAATCTGAAGAGTTTCCCTTGTTGCACTTGCAAAAAGCATGTCATATCTAATCAAGATCTAGTGTTGTATCAGTTAGAACTAAATGCCCTGATGCATAACGTTATAGAAAACGATCTGCTGATGCCCAATGTGTTCTTGGATTTTCTAAGTGTATGGATTGGTTTGGAGTTAACTTTGGCAAACAACATTTCAGCTTAACATACCTCAGGCCAAATGAGATAAATATCTCACAATGATTTTAGATTTGTTGTAGTCAGAAGTTGATAGATTTTTCGAGTTTATACTAGTTACAAGTTTGTATCAGTTCTGTCCAATTTTGAGAATTTGCAACTTTAATATCCACAGAATCATTTGTACAAAATTCCCACCCCTAAACAGTCATTTTGAGTTTTCCAATAGCTAGATGCAGTTTAGGATCTGGTAAGGACATTTGGGGGAAGAACAACTCAATCAAATTGAATTGCCAATTTGTTTGGCATCCTTGTTTTAAGAATCAGGCCTTCAGAGAGTTGGAAAGATAAGGCTATGTGAAATAGATGAAGCAACAAGAGCACTGAACTACAAATTTACAAAACCAAATTGAGAAATTAGATTTCTCTTACAAAACTAAGGAAGAAGCTTCTTCTTTGAAATTTCCACTAGTGGTTCTGTATTTCTTGGTCCTTCCTCATTTATAGACATGTAAAAGGGAAGAGACCATATATATATAAACTAAAAGTGAATTTTTCATGGAAGACGAGGGTAAAAAAAAAAATGCAGTGACCATTTAGTAGTTGCCATAACTGATGTAATGATTTCGGTAGCGCACACCATACTGCTCATACATGGGATCCTCATAATTCACAGCCTTGATCTCCACTGCCCTCCGCTTGCTATCTGACTCCTGAACTGCTCCAAAAACAATCTCATTAGTCATCGTTTCGCAGCTCTGCTCATAATAAGTCTGAGTGTCCGATGAGAACTGCCGGTGCCGTTGAAGGTGATGCTGTTGATGTACTTGCTGTTTCTGCTGCAGTGGCATCAGAAAAGGTGGTGCTCGCCGGATGTGGTGGAGCTTCTCTGGTTCTTTTGACATGAATGCATAAGTCTTGCGAGGTGTGGGAGCTCTCGTCTCCAGTGGTGGTGGAATCTCATCATCTGGGATGGCTAAGCTCTCTGGCACTGACCAAGTGTTTGCCCTCTGCTGCTGACGATGATGATGATGATATTTAGTCTTTGACCTCTTTCTGAAGATTGGGAACATTGAACCAAAGATTTCTGCTATTGCCAACAAAAGTTTACCAATTAAGCTGAAGAGACCTTCTTCGTCCATGTGCACTGCTTCATCTCCAGTAGGGATAAGTGGTGGTCTTATAGATGGTTTAATTGGTTTCTGGTACGGAGACATGCTTTCTTTTGTAGGAGTTTGATGTTCCTATACAAAATCCTTGCACCTTCAGTTAACAAAAGACAACCAAATTCTTTGGGTACAATAAGCATGGTTTCTTTAGTATTTCTTTTTCTAAATTCCCAGATTTCTTTTAATTGAACAGAATTACTGAAATTTGTTTCAGTTCAGGACGCAATATAAAGTCGTGACGTTCTCAATGTATTTTAATTCACAATAAATCAGATAGAGAGACCATACAATCAGCATTGTCATCAAGAAATCTGTATTGACACAAAAAAATATATTCTTTACGAGCCTATCTAAAGTTTAGATTCTAAACAAAGTTCAAAATGTTTAATGGACATAGGAATCAGATTATGTAAATTTATGGAGTAGTAAATTTTTCAAAGAAGAACATATTTAAAAAATTAAAAAAAAAGCCAAGGGAGACTACATGAGCAGCTGCAAGATATGCAAATTGAACCTTACTAATTAAGTTTCTAAAAGAAATCAGATAAGCATTGACAAGGGGTGAAGTCAGCAACTGATATTTTTAGAGGGATCAAAAAATGTATTATTTAGAATTTTATAATATGTAGTTTTCATTTATCTAAATATTAATATAAAATTTTATAAAGTACTAATCTAGTGCAAAAGATATAAAATTTAATCCATCTTAAATAATGTATGAACTAAAGTATCAAAAAGGTATTTCTTTCGAGGTGTTAATTACAATTACTATAGTCTTATCATCTTTAGCTGTTGATGTTCAATCAATATTTGCATCATTTTATTTATTTTTTCTTTTTATTCTTTTTGCCTAATGCTTTCACCTTTTTTTTTATTGCGAGATAGGAGCACAAGATTAGGCTTTAAAAGAAGGGATAAAAAAATCTAATCAGGTAAAGTTTTTCCATGCTTCGGATGAGGAATTGCTAAACTACACAAACTTTTAACAAGGTTAGTTTAGACCAACTACTCCATTAAAATTTCTGCCGTAAGTCAAATCAAGATTATACAGAAAAAATTCCCTTTCTTGCCCTCCTCTCTCACTTATCTTGTCTTGCTCTCTCCATGTAGAACAAACTGTCTCACACACCTCTTAACACTACTGTCTTTCACCTACAGCACTGTGAACCTTAATGCGCACAGACACTAGCACTCTAGTACTGCTTTTAAGCTGTTACAAACCACTCACACCACCCTGCATGGTCATTCTTACAAATTACAAGCACAGTTGCTCACCGTGGCCACATATATAGCAACTTTCTAGGAATACTGAAGCTTAATAAATCACAGACTGCATAATAGTTGCAACTGTAAACAAACTTTTAGGTCAAGAAGAAATATTTTCATATTTATGACACCCTCATTTTCTTCTAATAAGTAAGTTTCAATCAATCAGACTCAAGTGTGATGTGCAATAGAAGCTACATTAATTTCAATAGATTGAGCATTTGTAAATGATGGAGAGTATTTGCTAAAAAGTAGCCTAAGGAAATGATCGATTTAGTAAAACATGTCTATTATGTGGAACTACTCACATTTTGGGTAGAGACCATTGTTCCCAACCGCCTCTGGAGTAAAGCAAGCATGTAACCGAAGAATCCAGCAGCAAGTAGCACAGCAATTCCTATATTGGCATATAAGACAAGAATTAGTGTATTTCAGAAAATGTCAACGCACAGAACCTATAAGCCATATATCAAGGAATCAAGATCTTGATGTTGTTGATTCTAAGACACTGATACTTCTCTATTTTAACAGAAATTAGAATCAAAATTGTTGGCTGATGGTAAAATAACAAGACAAACCCAGAGGGAAACCAGTTTCATATTGGTGTGCACAATCATCAAAGTTAAGCTGAATCTCCCTGATTGCCTGATTTCCCCTGTCTACAACTAGAAGAGAGCAGCTACTAGCAATGTAAATGACTTCAAAATCATTAGAAAACTTTGCATCTTCACTAGGCCCATCCGAATGCCCTCCTCTGCTCCATTTTCCCCCTGCAATTGTTGTGACCCCTGCACAAATACAAATTCATAGACAAAGAATATCAACTTGGGGATGCCTCTGTAGTGCTTGTTGCATGAACACATCCACAAGTATAATAGTTTGCTCTGAGAAGAACAGACAACCTCTCAGTACAGCTCCTTAATTTTAATTAACAAGAATGGGAAAGTATTGATATATTACTGTTATAACGAAATAAAAAGTATACTATTTAACCTTAAGCTAGATTCAAGCTCTTTTCACAAAAACTTTCTGACAAACCATATTCTAGTTGTATATTATAATTCCTTATCCTAAATGAAAACACTAACAAGCTGATCCAGCAACATTGTTTTGCTTCTCCAAATCTACTTTTATTTTGCTTCCTACATAAAACAACTCCCAACATCAAAAAATCCTTGTGTCTCTTTAAATAAGTTTGAACCAAGTCCATTATATCTTCTTCTATTTAAAACTATTCCTCAAAAACTTATCCAGATTACAGTAATATTATCGAGTATCAAAGGGAAATTCTTATGACTGAACAAAAATTTCTTGAGCAAAGAAAAGAATATCCAAGGAATACCAATCCCTTCATAAATTGGCGATAGGAAATCATTAACCATGTCAATATACTTTTGGTCCCAGTTTATGCTCACAGCATTGGAACTATTTAACATGGTTAAAATATGACCAGATCCAATCCGCCAAACAATCTGACTACCCCAATTGAGTAATATTATATCTCAAAACTTGTTTTCAATCTAGAATATAATATCAAGGCTGAATGTGATTGCTTTCCTTCAATAATCAAATTCATGCTTCCTACATTAGCCACTACATCTCTAGCTAATTTGGTTTCATCTGAAATCATTCTCCCTCTTTACTATTTCATTCTTTGCTCCTATCAGGATGAGATATATCTTACAACTGACAAATAGTATTGACAGACAACATAATATTACTCCATTAGTGAGATGGCTCATGGAATCATGAAGTCAGGAGTACTATCACTAATCAAGATCAATGCATTCTAGTTGACACATTATATGAAATCAGATGAATTCTGATGTACTATATATGTTAGTTTGTCAATAGAAATTTTCCATCAAATCTGCAATGAGCTTTCAAAATTCTACCCTAACCCATAAAATTTATTATGCTTCTATTGATTGCAATTTATGCCTTTTCTCTTACCTGCATCACTAATTTTCCTGATTGCCATGTTCATTGTGTCTGCGACATATATATTTCCCCTTTCGTCAACAGTAAAGCCCTTTGGATGGTTCATTCTTGCTTCACATGGTCTTCCATCAATATGACCAACATAACCTTCTGGAGAACCAGCAATAAGCTTAGGTCTGCTATCTGCATTTGTCAACATAATGTATGACGAGGATCATCTTAGGAACTCAGGACATGTATAAGCAACCAAACAAAAACAAAAAAGGAAAAGAAGATTAAATTCTTTTCACCATCAAAATTTAACATGTAACCTATAAGCACTTGGGATGGAACAGCAAGTTCAAAATGAATATTGGCATCATATTCAGAAAATTGTAGCTTAATAGGGTGAAACTGCTGCTAGCTATCATCAGATTGATAGGTCAAACCCAAGTTAAATATCTTTTGTTTTAATACTCATGATGTAAAAGGATATTCCAAAAGTTGGTATTAGATTAGCACCTATAAATGACGAAAGTCAAATCATACTGACAATATAAATTAAGAATTAAAAATCATAGATAACCTATCTATCACCCAAGAAATTTAACAAAATAAGAGATGTAAGCGTCTAAATTTATAAAAGGATGTTGATATCCTGAGAACAAACCTAGCTAGAATAAAGCAAACAAAATGTTGAGTGTGAAGCAGCATGGGCCACTTAGTCCACTGAACAATAAATTAGATCCACAAAAGACTGGAATGCACATCGATCAAACATTTTGAAAACTGCAAAAATAATAAACTCAAAAAAGTCAGATACATCCACCATGTTGCAGTTCATTCAACATCTCAAGAAAACCACATGAAAACTTGTCTCATGGAAGAATGATCCAATGTGGTTATGAAACCCCAATTGATGGTAATATTACTGCTTAAATTCCAGGCTGCTGCAATCAACTCAATATGAATTGCAAAGGACACTCAAAAAGTTCATCAGGCAGACATTTCAACCGCTAAGAAAGTATGTCAGTTCCCAGTAAATGAGGCAAAAAAAACAGCTCACATCTCGACAAAGGAAGCGGAATCCGGTACAAATTGCTGTTGACGGAATCAAGAAGCAGCAGCTCGCCACTCTGCGTCACCTCGACCGAGTAGGGTTCGATCCCGAGTTTACTACCGTCGAACACCGTCTGCACAGTGTACCCACTCTCGAATTTCATCAGTGGGCGGTGCCCAGAGACTGCTGCAGTAAATGCAAGCAAATCGAATCAGCAATATATTGAGGGAAACAAAAGGAATCAAGGTTGAAGAGGTTATACCAGTCTTCGTAGTAGATTTCAGAGACCAGAACCGCTTCAAGAGGGCAGAGGCAGCATTATAGGCAGCATCGGAGACAGCTGCACCGACAATCTCTGCCAGCACCACAACACGAAAGAATGAGTTGACAATGCAGTATAAACAGGCAAACCAAGACCAAACAATAGACCAAGAAGAACACCAACTTGCAGGTGAAGCAGCTGAAGCTGAGCTAAACCCACTCAATAAGATCAGTAGAAGAATGAGCATCCCGGACCCTTTCATCTCCTTGTCCATCATGTCTCAGCTCTACCACAATGATCCAGAGAAGATGCGAGAGGGAAAGGTAGAACTCACAGTACAGAATGGGAGCAGCCCAGCTGAAGGCGGTTCTTGGTTGGCCTCTTAATACATATGGAAAGCAAGAAGACGAAGAAGAACTAACAACCCTGCTGAGCTAAACTTGCCTTCTTTCCTCTAGTTTAATATATCCCTTGGTGTGAAGAATGGAACCTCCTGTGAGGCAAAGCAAAGCAAAGCAAAGCACGGCAAAGCAGCGAGAGACGAGTCGGCTGGCGAGGACTGTGCAGTGTAGTGAAGAGAACAAAAAGGTATCACCTCAAATATCATGACAAAAACAAAATTTTGTTTATCATTTTGTTGAGATATTCTGGTGGTTAATACACTATTTGTTTATCATTAAATATTTATTAAAAACATTTTGTATATAATTTAATAAAATGAAAAAAATAGTTCATTTCTTTTTTTTAGAATCTTTTAACAAAATCATCATTCTTAAGTAACAAAGTTATTTTTATATATAATTTAATAAAATATTTTTTTTATTAATAACATTCTTAGAATGTTAGTATTTGAGTATATGTATAACAACATTTTATATATAATTTAATAAAATGAAAAATAAATTTTTTTTTTTATCAAAGTTACATGTGGCGTGGGAGGAGGGCTTAACTTAGAATCTATGAATACCTATAATCATAATTCTTAAGTAAAATTGCTTTACGCTAAACAACATGGGAAAAGTAATAAAAACGAAAGTTGGATGATCTCCAAACTTTTTTTTTTATTATTATTGTTCACAATGATGGGTCATCAATTTGTTCACAAATTTGAAGATGATGGTGTGGTGTGGGGTTCACTCAGTGGTAGACTCAGTGGCACTTCCAACATCCTCCACTCTTTCTGCTTGTTCTCCTGTGGATATATTCCCCCATCCACCTTCTTCCTTCACCTTTTTATAATTGCATGTGATATCCTTTGATTCCTCTTTTCCTTTGCACTATTAACTTCCAGGTAAACAACAGCTTTGGGCCAAGATTGATTTCATTAATCAAATGTATTGGTTGAACTTTGGCTGTTTGCTCCAGTTGCAACTTGCAAGTTGCACACAGTTCTATGGTCTTGTCTTTGTGGTTCAGATGTGGTCTTGGGAAAACTTTGCCATAATTTAAGGTAGCTTGTTTGAAGGAGCTGGGAGATGGAGAGGACGAAGGTTTGCCGGTTGTGAGCATCGGGATTATTATACGTTTTCACACAGAAATCGAGATGGAGAGGACGAAGGTTTGCCGGTTGTGAGCATCGGGATTATTATACGTTTTCACACAGAAATCGGTACCGGATGACAGTGTATCTTATTGGATTGTATCGGATCAAATCTGGTCTATCAATTTTATTTGATTTAAATTAATTTTTTATAAATTAATTTTAATTTTAATGGGTCATAAAGTATTGAGTATCTTTAAAACTATATCATATGTAAGACGTAGCTCAATAATAACTTCATGCCCGATTCAAATATCATAAATTATAATTCATCAATTTGGTTTGACCTTCATCACTAATTAAAATATTTAAGTTAAAATTTATAATAATATATTCATCAAACCCTTATAAGAAAATCTTAATCTTGTCCAATTCTAAAACTAATTAAGATGTTATATCTATGATATTTGATCATAAAATCTGATCAATAAGCTTATTCGCATGATTGATAAGAATTTTTAGATCTTTTAATTAAAAATATATTACTTGTAAAATAAAAAACTCATGTTTCGAAATAGTAAAATGAACATACTTATATCTCAAGATCCTAATATAAGGGTACAGAAAAAAAAAATTATCAAGTGTTTTTACAATTTTTCTCATATAGATTTAGTGAAAAAAAATAAAAATTCTTTAGAATTTACCTGAAAGGATGTACGTGTGGCCTTAGACTCGAGTTTTTGCTAACTCAAAAGAGTTGTCTTCCTTCTATTTTATCATTTTTATAGTGTAACTAAGTTGGTTTCTCTCATAGATGTTGTCTCAAATAAATCTTATACTTATTAGTTTTATTTAAAAAATAATATAATTGGGTCTAGAAAAATGATGAAACCAAGAAGAAAAAGAAGTCCATCAAAGCTTCAGCACTTGCTTTCTTTTCTTTAGTTTAATATATCCCTCGGTGTGAGGAATAGAACCTCTCAGACCGTGAGGTAAAGCACAACAAAAAAAAAAAGAGACAAGTAGGCTGGAGAGGACCGTGGAGCGTTTTAGAATAAGACATTTGTTTCAGACAAATATAAAAATTTAGTAATCATTTTGTTGAGATATGTTGGAGTTTAATGCATTATTACACAGTTAATTCTATTTAGTATTTGAGTATGTATAAAACATTTGATATATAATTTAATAAAATGAAAAAATAGTTTATTTCTTTTTCTTTTTTTTCCTCAAAGTTACTCATACTGTAGAGTTATCTGTTGTGGAAGGAGAGCATAGCTTAGAATCATCATTGTCAAGTAAAAAACGCTTCAGGTATTTTACACTAAGCAAAACATGAGAAAAGTAACAAAAAAAAAAAAGAAAAAAGAAAGCAAAATTGGAGGAGCTCTACCTGTTTTTCTATTTTGCCTGTTTTTCTAAGTTGTCAATTTTTCACACATTGAACATAATATGAAATTTTTTTTTAAAAAAAATCTCATCTCTGTTAAGATGTTTTAATGGTTAGAAAATTTTATATTGTTGATGTTGTGTAATTTTTGAGTCAGTATAAAAATATTTTATATGTTGTTTAATAACATGAAAAAAATAGTGAAAAGATATTTAATTTTTCTCAAAGTTAATTGCAGTGGTGGAGGTGATATGGTGTGGAAGGACTTAACTAATGTATGAGTACCAAAAATCATAATTCTTAAGTAAATTTGATTTACCCTAAACAGCATTGAAAAAATAATGAGGATCCATACCCGATATTTGGTCATCAAAATTTGGATTAACCGAGAAGCTTATTCCTTGTAGAACAACAAATTATATTTTGGAATAATAAAATAAACCTTTAAAATTAAGCGTTTCTTACTCTACAAATACTTTCCTCAAAATCATGCAACAAACCTATATATATATATATTGACTGATATGGTGTATATAGCATAGTAATTGCTCCAAGAACAGAGATCTTCCAACCATCATCAGTTGCCACGGACTTACATTACAACTAGAATTTCAGCCAATGCGGAGCTCCCAGTTCTAGATAAGTGACTCATATTCAGTAACATTATTATTTCTCAAGTCATACAACGGAGTAACGAAGAAATACCAAGTGATGGGAAAATACATCATTTTGTATACGACTAGCGTGATGGGAGTTGATGACAGATCATTTCATCGTTAATTCTTCTATGATATTATGTTTAAATTTTAGTGATGATTTTTATGCATGATTATATATATATATATATATATATAATTTAAAAGGTGATGTCACATCGCCTCGGCGACATTGCCGAACGTCGCCTTTTTCTAATATATATATATATATATATATATATAT
>LVTN01001497.1:53366-69506 GCA_001649415.1 Musa itinerans
TATATATATATATATATATATATATATTTCTTTTCTTTTCTTATACTAGTAGGACTAATTGAAGTGTGACTGTTTTAGAAAATAAAAAAGTATGACTGTCTCCATCCACAACATTATTATAATACAAACTAATTTGACCAGCCATGAGAAATGACCACTTCATTTTGATGGGTCTTTGAGGCATATCATGCTATACTTAGAAGCTAAACAGGTGGCCTGCTTGCTTTTAATACTATATCATCTTTTGTTGCTCTATTTACTTGTTCCTTGTTGTATGACCCGCTTCTTATTCTATTTCCCTTCAAAAGTATGCAAAATGATGAAGTCTCCCATTTGTTCATATCTTTGATTATATCCCTTGAATAATGTAATGTGTATTTTAAGGAGTCAAAGGCATTTAACTTTTTTGTTTTTATTTATCATCAATAATGTGGATTATTCCTCATTCTAGTAAGAACATACTTTTTGTTTTCTCATATTACCAAAAGGACAACTTGTACCTCCACTTATATCACTCACCCTTATTTTCAGTTCACACAAAAGACAAAGAGAGAGAGAGTTGGATTCGCTTATAGTTGGATTCATGTAAAACTTCATCATATTTCACAGATAATGATCTTTTTTTAGTTGAGATATTAAAATTTATGCTTCTTATTAGAAGAGATGGATCCTATGTTTACTCAATCATATGTGTGTTATCTTGAAACTTTTTTTTTTTGCCTCCAAGATTTAATTTAAGCTCAACACCACAGTAGATCTCAAGGAGAAAGGGGTGCAAGTCAGTGATAAAAAAGCCCGAGTATTATGTTATCATCACAAGGGGCACATAAATTAAACAGGTTAACATGATTAGATCCCCGATTGAATTATTGGTTCAGCAAATAGTTACAGGTGGAATCATTTGGTTTGATGTAACATCTCTTAGCAATCGATTGTGTTTGGGTCTACATGCTGCCAACACACATTTATTTCCCAATCAATCTCTTCGAAAAAAAGAATGTATTCTCTTTTTATAATTGATTTGAAGAGTAGCTTTAAATTTTTATTATGTAAATAAATATATATATATATATATATACATATATATATAGGTATGTATATATATACATATATATATGTATGTATAAATAAATAAACAAATAAAATATATATATATATATAGGTATGTATATATGTAAATACATATATAGATGTATGTATAAATATATATATATATATATACTTATATATATATATATACTTATATATATATATATATGTTGAATCTCGGATTTTGATGATGAAGTCAATTGTCATTTGTTATCTAATCCATATATCTTGGGGCAATTGGGCCCTTGACAGACCCAAATTGGGCCAAATGGATCAGCCCATTCGGACCCAGATTTCTTGGCCAACGGTGGCACTGCCTGGGTCGACGGTAGCACCGCCTAGGGCTCAGTCTCCGAGCTAGGCTGGGCGGTACAACCGCCCCTGACAGGCGGTAGAACCGCTTGAGCTCGGTATTCGAGCTCTGCTAGGTGGTGCAACCGCCCCTGACAGGAGGTGGCACCGCTCGAGTACTTGGTCTTCGAGCAAGGTTAGGCGGTGCAACCGCCACTGTTAGGAGGTGGCATCGCCCAGAGGCTCAGTCTTCAAGCTCTGCCAGGCGGTGCAACCGCCCCAATCAGGCGGTGGAACCGCCGAACCCCGGAATTCCGGGAGATGACAATTTTGAGCTCGGAATTCAAACTGGTTTGAAGCCTATAAATACCCCACCCTTTCAGCAATGAAAGGGCACCCAAAAAGCACCGAAATCTTTAACTAAGGAGCGAGTGGCCGGAGGTTACATAGAAATAACTAAGGAGCGAGTGGTTTGCCCGGGAGGTTACATAGAAATAAGTAAGGAGCGAGTAGAACTAAAGGGTTGGTGTGGCCACAGCAACAACTACTGGCGCTTCAAAGGGCTTAGATTCGGTTGGGCGAGGTGTAAGCCCACCGCTAATATGGAATATGGGAACTCATGGCAGAATCCTTCTTTTCTTTGAAGATCTATTCATATGTAATGAACTCTTCTTTTCTTTGAAGATCTATTCATATGTAATGAACTCATGGCAGAATCCTTCCTTCTTTTCTTTGAAGATCTATTCATATGTAATGAACTCATGGCAGAATCCTTCCTTCTTTTCTTTGAAGATCTATTCATATGTAATGAACTCTTCTTTTCTTTGAAGATCTATTCATATGTAATGAACTCTTCTTTTCTTTGAAGATCTATTCATATGTAATGAACTCTTCTTTTCTTTGAAGATCTATTCATATGTAATGAACTCTTCTTTTCTTTGAAGATCTATTCATATGGTCATATCTTTTCTTTGAAGATCTATTAATATGGTAATAATAATAAATCATAATCTCAGTTCAGATTGATTGGTGAGCCTAGTGATAGGAGACTATCTAGCTTGGTTCGGAGAGCACTTGTTGGGGATTCGGTTTTTGCTAAATGGGAGGCCTAATTGCTTCACTATTGACTCTACTTGTTCGGATGGGTGTTCACCCCAAAGTGTTCCCGGACTGCATGCATACATCCGTAGGTAACTTAGTGCAACATGGTCAATTTCATTGATAGAAAATCAGCAAAGAAAAGAAAGAGCATTCCACTACAGTAAGTGCAAGAATTACACCAGTGCTACGAAGAATCGAACTCATAAGTCACAGAATGCAACTAAGAGGTGAGCTACTAACAACCAGAATGAAACTGGGTAGTAGAAGCCTTAACCTGGATCCGAGCCTGGAGCAAGTGGTATTAATTCCCCGAGTAAAGTAAGGGCAGATTATTAATCTGGCTCGAATGAAACTAGTTGTCTGCTTTGCTTGCCTACTTACTCTTTGTTTGTGAGCCCTGAAGCTAGTAAGAATTGAACCAAGGAATACAAGAATGAAAGCGGTGCTACTTATGCTCTGTATTGGACTGAAGCTAGTGGGCCAATTACTAGAAGTTCCTTTCCCCTATTTCTTAAGTCTGATCCCTCGATGCTAGTTGAAGAATTGACCTCCGTAGTCCAAGGCCATCCGAGACCCCCGAGTCACAGAACGAAATCGAGTAGTTCCCTTACTTCATTTCTTAAACAAGAGCTGCTAGGAGTATATGAAATTATATGACATTCACAGCTGGCCCTTATTATAATTCGTCGGACTCAAACCAGGTAGGCATAGGCTGATGCTATGTAGTATGGGACTGAAGCTGGGTAGTTTTGGGGAATGGAACCACTACTACTACCAACCAGGCTAAGAAACCTAGCAACCAGGCTGGAACTCGGTATTACTACTACTACTAGTCTTGGTTCAGAATGTCCCTTAACAGTCGAATTAAACTAGGCAGTATAAGCCTTAAGCCCCAATACAACGAATCAGAATTACCTCCAGCAGTTCAAGGATCAAACCAGTGCCTATAGCTCCTAAGATCAGAATGCAACCCGTGGTAGTAAGACTAAAACCAGTGTTACTGATTCCCTTACTTGACCCTACCTTCCCTGCTTCTGATATTGAACTACAAGACTTAAAGCAGGCGTACTAAGCCTTAACCACCTAGCAACAAGAACCGGTGCTAACTAAAATGGAGGCTGAGAGTGGAGACTCATAACTAAGAATCAAACTCACTCATCACAGAATGCAAACTAAGCCTCTATTTATTAAGTCTTCCCTGCATCTAGTAGTAGCTTGGTAACTTCTTATGCTTTATGTACCATCTTCATGTCATACGCCTAAGAGAGCTTCTAATTCAGTTGATGCCTATAAAACAGGGCTTGTCTACTTATCAGCTGAGTAAGTCAAGTATCTAGTTCTAGTATCGAGTCCATAAAGTCAGTATTGCCAGTTTCACAAGTATATTTATTGGGGGTTGTTGGGTCTTCAAGGGGCCAACGTTGCGCGCTTTCTAGTAAGTTGCCGCTCTTCTGGTGCTTTAGCTCCTAGTAGTAGAGTGAAGTTGTATAACCCATGTGTGAAGTAAGAAAACAGGGATTCTAGCTGGATGTATTGGAGCCTATACTAAGTAAGAGAACTATGGTAAGAGAACTATGAGTTGGAATAGAAATAGTGGAATAACCTATGTACTAAAGGGATAATAACCTGTAATCGAAGTGAGAGTTAAGTCAACCAGATCCGAGTGAAGGGATAATAACCTGTAGTAGTCGCTTGTTGGAGTCACAGAATGAACCTAGTTGTCGACTTGCCTATGTACTCTTCACTCTCGACAAATCGGTAGTCCAGGTAAAGTGACAGTTGCATCCCAAGTTAAAGTTCTTGTTAGAGTGGAATATACCTAGTTTAGTCTGAAGTTTGCAGCCTATGATGTTATTCTGCACTTAAGTAATTGGTGAGAATAGCGAGTTTCATTCTTTGGTTAGCTAGTACTAAGCATCTAGTACATAAGAAGTGGAATCTAAAGTAGGAGTTAACTCATAAGTAGGAGTTCCCTTACTGAATTTCTTCACTCACTTACTTGCAGAATCAAACTCAGACACCTAACTACAGGGCTCAGACACCTAATAGCAAGAATCAAATCACCAGGGCAAAGACTGAAACTCAGAGGTGAGCTACTGGTATTGGTATCAGAGGTGAGCTAAGTAAACTAAGAATACAACTAGCAAGGACAAGCCTGAAACCCCTCCTAATAAGAATCAAACAGGAGGCCGAGTAATTGAATCAAAGAATGTACCTAAGGAGTGACAGAATAGAACTAGGGCTGACCAGACTCAAACTCCCTATCGACGAAAATAGGACTGGAAGCTATAAGTACTGAAGTCAAGTAGAAAGGAACCGGAACCATAGGATTTGCCATTAGCTACCTTTACCCTCTGTTCAACGACTCGAAATCAAGGCTCAGGTCGGGTCTCTTGCACCCAAAGAGACTAAAGTATAGGATACCGCTCCGTTAAAGCAAGTGCTACCAATCAATCCATTTTCTCTTATTATATAGGCTTGGCGCCTGCTTGCCTACTTGGCTGATAGCTTCGTGGTTGGGTTGGTACCTTGTTGGATTAAGGGAACGACTTATAAATACTCTACTTTCCTCCCCACTTTCAAAACTACTTGAATAAGTTCATCATTGAATTGATTTTCTTTTTCACATGGGTAGTATAGACACTTGTCAAGTGGAACAGGGCGAAGAAACCTGTCTTCGGCGAGTAAAACAGTCAAGTAACAAACAGTAATGGAAGTTGAATCTCCTACTTTAATTGAAGTTTCATCTCCTTCTTTTGTTTCATCTTTATCTTGTTCATATCTTATAGGAATTGACACTCCCGGAGTAGTTGCTAATTATTATATCGGAATATTTGTAATCATTTATATCGGAATATTTGTAATCATTTATATCGGAATATTTGTAATCATTTATATCGGAATATTTGTAATCATTTATATCGGAATATTTGTAATCATTTATATCGGAATATTTGTAATCATTTATATCGGAATATTTGTAATCATTTATATCGGAATATTTGTAATCATTTATATCGGAATATTTGTAATCATTTATATCGGAATATTTGTAATCATTTATATCGGAATATTTGTAATCATTGAGTTCATAGTTGGAGTAGCCAGCTGCAGGGCTTGTTTAAAGAAGTATTTGTTGCGAGTTAGAAAAGAAAAATGATCTTCTGCTTGTTCAGGCGTGAAAGCAGGGTGAATGGAATAGCATAGGAGAACCTTTAGCCGACCTCTCTCTTCTAGAAGTGTATTGCCAGGTCCAGCGCATTAAGTATTACTAGAAGGCTTATACTCAATAGTTGCTTTCATGCCTATGAGTTAAGTATACTAAGTAGCTATATTCTTTCGCAACTAAGGAAGGGAAGGTATAAAACTTGATAATCAAACCGGAAGGATAGGACTGTTACTATATACACAGTAGCCAATCACATTAAAAACATCTCTAGATAAGTAAAGGAACAGGAACAGGAGCTGGATCAGAGCTGAGCCAGGATCAGAAAGTTAGGTCGGTTCTTTAGCTGATCGTGCGCAGCATAAGCCATATCAGGTCTTTGTCTTTGTAGTAGTTACCCGAACTTAAGTACTGGCCTGGCTTGGATTACTTGTGTGCCATTGAAACCTCTTAGTTGGATTACTTGTTCCATTTCAACTCTCTATCTGGTGTGAAAGCCACAAAGCAACTACTAATGACCAAGTCGACAAGCAACTACGTAAGTAGTTGTGCTAAAGTTGTTATGGAGTCCTGTGTCCGCTGACGCGGTAGCGAGTTCCAAGCGGTAGCGCTTTTCTCTCCCTCGAAATCTGGTGTTACAAGAGAATAACTCTCAATCTGGTGTTACAAGAGAAGCAACGGCGGAATCTTAAGAATGAGCTAGGTATGATAGTTCTATTACTATACGCGCCAAGTAACGGATAGACAAGCAAGTAAGAATGGAATGAGTTGACTACGGAGCAGCCCTTCTAGTAAGTTTAAGACAATAAGTGACTTTAGAGTTTAGGTCGGAAAGGAGGATAGAGTGAGCCCCTTATTCGTTGTTCCCTTATAGTAAGTTGTGGAAGACCGGTCCCTTAGTTACAGACAGTAGTATGTGCTACTTCCTTTCCCAGTAAAGTAGTACAATACCTATAGAAATACAAATACTAAGACTAAACTAGGGATGAAACAAGAACAAGAGCTGGACTACATGAAACAAGGGTCGATGTAATTGAGCTGGGCCAAGCTACTACTGGAATTCAGTTAATAGGAGCGTTCACTGCTTACTTTAGAAAAAGGTTATAGGTAAAGAGGAAAGGGCGTACAGGAAAGAGGAAATAAGAAACGCAGAGTGAAGAAGTCCTCCTTATAGAAATCAGGGTTGACAACAGCCAGGCGGATCAATGAAACTATAGGTTTACTGGCTCTACTGCTCTCTAACTGATCTCCTACTCTAGATGGAGCATCTGATACTGCCTTCTTTACCTACTCAGGATGTAATGTAGCTACTGATATGGTTTCTTATACGAACTTGATATGGTTTCTTATACGAACTCAACGCTGTGCTAAGGGAGTTTGATAACCCTAGTGTTAATCAAGTAGTAAATAGAGAGAAAAGAAGCTTCAAATGGAATGATTTTAGGCTTAGAAGCGGGGAAGTAAAGAATGGGGAGCCAGAAGTCTTATATAAGAGATGAGCCATAGGTATAGGAGCAATCAATAGTGATTAAAGAAGCAAGTAAGAAGGGCAGACCAGGGAGTTTTACCTACAAAGGCAAAGAGAGCAACCAAGCAACAGTAGCAATAAGTATAGGAGCCCGCAGCTTAGCTTGTTTAGGAGCCGGCAGCTTAGCTTGTTTCAATAATAATAGTTATAGGGGCCCAGCTAACCGCCGAAGACATATCTACTTTACCACAACTCTGGATTAGGTCCTCCACTCTATTAATATATCATTTGAAAGTGAAAACAGGGCTAAACCAAGGGAAGAAAGAGAGAGAGGCCCTTATTGTAATAAGAATGAAGTTATCAGAGATGAGCAACGGTATAGGAGCCGGGAGTTAAAGAAGCAAGTGAGAATACAGTTATAGGAGCGTTATCCGATCCTCATTCAGAAAGTCGGAATTCAGTTAATAGTAGCCATAGGTATAGGGGAGGAGCCAGAGTTAGATGAGCCATAGGGTATATGTTAGTCATAGTTGTTATCAAGGCCACCAAGCAACGACGTTAGTTGCGCGGTAGCGAGCTTAAAACCTTAATTAATGCCATCAAGGGAAGCGAGAAGGGCTAAGCTTTGTAGTTAGTTGCTAGGCAGGAGCCTGTGGGGAGCCAGAGTTCAAAGAGGAAGTAGAGAGGCCTCTATAAGAAGTTTCGGGGTGAACTCTCACTGGTAAGAATTGAACTAAGTGGGCAAGTCGGAAAGTCTGAATTCAACTCCGCTGGTAAGAGAACTGCTTACTGAAACTCTAGTAGTTGCCTGCCCCTAGTAGTCCTGTTCGAGTTATAGCTATGAGCCAAAGGTAGAGGATATCTGAGTTTAGGTAAGTCTAGTAGTTACTTTGCGTCTAGTAGTGACTTGGACCTCACTCAGGTGCCGGTATTGAATATGGGCCAGAATACATAACTTGCTAGTGCATTAAAGTAAGTAATAGAGTTATAATAAGACAAGTAAGAATATAAGTGAAGTATAAGGCTAGAGAATACATAACTTGCCAGCGGATTAGAATAAGACAATAGGGTAAAAATATAAGAGCCCATCAACTACCGTCGACTTCGGTGTTAGGAGTGAGTTTTGAAGCATAGGTGTTATGAGTTAGTTTTTAAGCATAGGTCAAAGCTACCTTATTTCTATAAGTCTGCAAGGAGAGTTAGAGTTTGTTGAGTTAGAATCGGGTCAGGTTTAAGTGAAAAGTTGACTGTTCCGGTGAGAAAGTATGGTGAGAAGAGGACCTTATTGTAAGTTGGTAAGCTCTGCAAGTAGAGTTATTGCCCAAACTTGTAGTAGAGTAGTTGGCTCTTTGAACTGTATTAGTTGACAAGTAGTAGTCTTGTTGAATAAGTAGTCCTGTTTAATCAGTAGTTGTTAGTGGAATCCCAGTAGTACTGCTCCAGTGAGAGTGTAATCCCAAGTTGAATTCTCTTTGCCTGGAGTTGATAGTAGCTAGTCGAATTCTGTAGAAAGGAATGGAATTAGTTGCACTTATATTAAGTAGGTGGAGGTGAGCTAGTAGGAAAGTGAGAATCAAACCGGGTAGCTAAGGTCTTAAACCGGGTTTCCATGAAAAAGAAGTCCTTTTTTACCAGGCTAGGAGGGAGAATGCCAATGCTATGTTTTTTCCCGGGTTTTGGTGAACTCAAAG
Source organism: Musa itinerans (assembly GCA_001649415.1). Classification (NCBI taxonomy): domain Eukaryota; kingdom Viridiplantae; phylum Streptophyta; class Magnoliopsida; order Zingiberales; family Musaceae; genus Musa; species Musa itinerans. The sequence continues at coordinate 62,173 of LVTN01001497.1, forward strand.
GTAAGAATGCAACTAAGAGGTGAGCGAGTAAGGGAAAGAATGCAACCACTGCTAGTAAGAATGAAACCACTAACAATAAGAGGTGAGCGAGGCAGCTAGTAGTAAACTAAGAATACAACTAGGGAGTGCAAGAATGAAGCAAAGCAGACTAAGAATCCAACTCCATAGACTCGGAATTGAACTAGGAAGCAGCAGAACCAAGTCTTGTGTTTGTGTTCGGGAGCTAGCAAGAGGAAGGGATAGAATGGAGCTGCCCAATCCAAGGTTGAAACCAGTACCACTCAGAAAGGAGCTAGTAAGTGTAAGAGATCTTATTCCCACTCCGGATATAGCTTATTCTCCCGCTTCTTCTTCTATAGTTGTTTGTTTCCTTGCTTATTCTGTTCCAAAGCTTACGGGCGAACTTGCTTGTCCTTCTAGCGCGAAAGCATCCTTTACTTCAAATACTTGTTCCAGAAGCTAGAGCGGGACGGACAATCAGGCAAAAAGTGTAATAATCAAGGGCCTCTACTTTACTTGCTAAGACTCTATCTCTATCTTGTAAACTTTAAAAGAAACACCTACGAGTAGAATTGACGTATCCTTTCCAAGCACCGTACAGGGTAGAGTTACGTAGACTTTCTCGAACTGTTGATTCTTCATATCCAACAAGCTAATTTGGAGTGTACTCTACTGTTACGGAAATCTAAACAATGCTTGCTGCTTACTTAACCGCTTCTTTCCCTTGGTTTCAGACTTGCATATTAACCAGGGGGCGAGTTGAGTCTATAGGTTCCTTGTGAGCGAGGCGGTCAATTATATAGTTGCCTCGACTTGAAGTTGAGTGGCTTGCCCCTATTTAATTACAAGCTCCTTGCCTACTTGCTCTTACTTTGTAGTAGTTTATTGGCAGTTGAGGGCGCTTACTCTTTCTTCTTTATATTGCTTATGTGTTTGCTAGCTCGGTATGCTGTAAGAAAAGAAGCTGGGTTAAGGCGGGTATAAAGTGTCATCGGGAAAAAGGCCAATAGGTAAAGTATCAAAAGCAAGTAGATCTCGCCCAGTAGTACTCTGATACCTTTCAGGCTCCTCTCTGGCAACAATAACTAGACTTTCTGGATTTCCTTCCCGCAACACCTCTGTTCCTTTACTTTATACTGTTTCTTCTCCATATCCCGCTTCGTATTGCTCTATTGCTTGTGTTTCTATAGCCTATTCCAACACTGATAAAGAAAGCTTCTGATCCCTAAGACCTAACTGACACTGCACCTACTGCTGAAACAGCTTACTCTCTTTCCACTTCCCATTCAGTTATTCTCTTTCCAACTTCGGATTCTGCTTCAAATCAATAGGAATCCGCTTCAAAGCCTATACCCAAAAACTGGAGGTCTGCTTGGTGGTTTAGAAACTGGACTTGAAGTTATGAACCTAACACGTATTACTCTCGGAGAGAACAAGTGGTTCAGGTGAGGAAAAACTAGCTCAGAAGAAACTGAATCAGCTGTGCGGGGAAAGTCTACCAGGAAATATTATAAGTTGGTCAGCTCAACTTCAAGTTGACTTTAATCGGTAGTATATAGAATCCGAATCTCTTTTTGAATGCTGAGTCACTCCTATCCGAACACCTAGATCAATTTCTTACTGATGCGCTAATAGGAATGTAAGAAAGCTGCTAGCTCACTGACGTACAACTCCCTAACGGCGATGCAGAGCTATTATCTACCCACTAGCTTATGAACTACAGTCAATCACCTATCTCCACCGATGTCAAGCCAAGAAAAAAGAACTATATACGACAACTAACTGATGAAGGGTGTTTTTGACTTACCTCTATAATAGTAACGCTAGATTCAATAAATGGTTGAACACTGCACTGGCCTATCGTTCAAGTGGAGTATGGAGCGGGTTAGGCTTAAAATAAAGAATCTTTTCCTTAAGCAAGGGGCTAAGCAACTACTAGACAAGTCGACAAGTAACTTCTAATGACCAAGCAACGGCAGACATAGAAACCAGTAAGTAGAAGCCTTAAAGCCAGTAGCTACCCCTATGTATTACTAGGTCCTGTGTTCGGGGTGAGCAAGGCATTTAACTAACTAAACTAAGAATTCAACTAGGAAGCATCAGAATGAAACTGGAGCCGAGCCAGTAGCAAGTGGGTCTGGTCTGTTCCTGTTCTAAAGTCAGCTACAAGCGGAGAAGAGACGGAATGTAGACCAAAACTCCAGTAAAAGTGGGAAGCCGACAGGCCAAGCTACTGCTCATGTTATAAATACTAATTGACTTTGTTTAAGTGCTTGTATGAATTGTCTCCTGAACCTACCTTTCCGTAGATGAGCAAGAGATATTCTCTGATTGTAGCCTATACTAAGTAATAGAACTCTGAGTTGGATTGGAATTGTAGTAAAAGGGGCTAGGCAAATGATTATGTTTCTTTCTGCTCTAGCTTCTTAAACTTTAACTGTCACTATTATTCTCAAGTACTTTGTTTAAGCATAAGCGACACCCTCAACCGAGACTCTTTTCTTCCTTCCCGCAAACGCCATGGAAATTGTCCCATAACTCTGTAAACTAGGACAGTTCTACTTCTTTCCTAGCACCAAAGCATCCTCGTATGGATATCACGTTGTATTTTGTGTACAAAGAAGATTTTCCGCCTTACCCTTAAGGTGTTTGGTTACGCAGTTCTATACTTACCCAATGAACGCTAAGCTAGATTTAACTTCATTTCCATTCTGACTTTTCTTGTTGATAGCGTGTGTTCCTCATATAGCATTTTGTAACCAGAGAGCACCCATTTAGATCTTCCTTATTCCTTCACTCACCGCTTTGCTTCCTTACTCCTCTCCTTACTGGATACTTATATGGGCATTCGCTAAGAGATGATCTTAATGAGAAAACTAGCAATTAAAGTCAACTTTCTCTTACACCCACCCCCCTAGTCTTGGGCTGGGCCCTGGCTCGCAACTTTCAGAAGAGCTCTTAAAACTAGCTCGCTTATGTATGGTATGGTCTCTCCATGATCTCTTCCACGAACCTCTTCACATGAACCTTCGGAGTGCCTATCTAATAGTTTCCCTTGTGTTAGTCTTGACGGTTGGTTGGCCACGCTTAAAGATGGGTGCTAATAATAGTGATTACAGAGCAAGATATAAGTAATCCGTACTTTTTGACTCTCGCTTCGAGGAGCCGGTTATTAGAAGTTGTGGATTAAGATATAGGCGTAATTTACTAGCTTGGCTGAGTTATGTGAAAAATAGGCCGTTAATTAAGGAATCAATCAAGGTTGTTTGGAAGTGCCCGGCCATCTACTAAGAGCAACTAGTCATGCTCTAACCCGTAGAATCACAACAGTTGTCCTTTCTTTCAAAGCAGTCGAGCGGACAACCTGAGATCGTAAAAACCTAACTTATAAATACTTCCGTATGCATAGAAGTTTAGTGGTAATTATGGAGCAACAACAAGTCTAGGTGACGGTCGAAATGAATGGAAGATGCCTCGCGAGTGATCAAAATAGCCCCATTTCCTGTACCGTTTGCATTTGCTTTTCTGCCTTCCAATGGGCAAGAAGCATCCTTTCTTTCATATGCGAGTTATCTCTGTGAGAAGCTTCTCGCCCCTAAAGATCGAACCATACCACTTAACTAGGGAGCTCAACCTCTAAGACTTTAACTCGACGATACCTTAAGATGATAGAATAGCATAGCTGGGGATCAAAGAGGAAGTTCAAATAGAGGTAATAAGAAGTAGAGCTATCGATCTTTAGAGATCAGGGGAGTGCGGATAACCCCTGCGCAAGCCTTTGCCTGTGCTTTCTTTTCACAAAGTATTAAATGAAGATGACATTTACTTCAGCTTAGTAAAAGCATTTTGGACATAACGATTCAATCGCCCCAAAGTACTCGCTATACATAATTTCGGGAATAGGACATAAGGTGTAAGTATAGGGATTATTCCTCCTTTACTCCTTACTTAATTAAGCTCTCGAATTCTGGCGATCCCAGACTCAATTGATGGGCGGAAATGAATGCTAAAGGGTAGCGCGGTGCATCTCTCTTGCAGCATCTGTCGGCCCCGATTCCATTGTGGATGGGATAAATAATCACCGTAAAGGCATTTATCAAATCTTCGGGTCTTTATACGGACCTACATATAGAACAACAATTATATAAAGACAACATAGTTTGTCCAGCTAAAACAAATACGGATTAAGTAGCCTGCTCGCTACGAGGGCTTATCTAGTACCCCGGACAGTTACAACTTATTTATCTAGCCTCAGTTACAAATAACAAAGCAAAGTGAGTAACAACGGCTCTGGAATATGCACAAACAGAACTGAACTGTTAACTTAACAATACTAACCTTATGCTGCGAGGTGGCCTCTGCTTCTCTTCTACAGCAGCAACCCTCTTAACCATCGCCTCTTTACAACTCTCCGCTGCGGCCAAGGCGTTTTTGCCTCTTCGCCCTGTCGTATCTCGCCCTATCGATTCACTAACGTGTTCTTCCACCACATCAGGAAACATTATCCTTCGGCTTCGATGTAATATGGGCAGTTTGTTATCGTGCCTCATATCGTGCCTCAATAGCCTCGGGCAGTTTGTTATCGTGCCTCATATCGTGCCTCAATAGCCTCGGGCAGTTTGTTATCGTGCCTCATATCGTGCCTCAATAGCCTCGGGCAGTTTGTTATCGTGCCTCATATCGTGCCTCAATAGCCTCGGGCAGTTTGTTATCGTGCCTCATATCGTGCCTCAATAGCCTCGGGCAGTTTGTTATCGTGCCTCATATCGTGCCTCAATAGCCTCGGGCAGTTTGTTATCGTGCCTCATATCGTGCCTCAATAGCCTCGGTTAGCATTATCTCAGAAACCACCTTTGGGATCCAGCTCATAATGTAATGTGATTCCGACTCCGTGGCCGGGACAACTAGAATGGAAGGTTAGACAGTCGATTAGGACTTCCAGCTCAGAAGCCTTCTCCAATTAAACTCATTCCACAAAGAATTGAATCCATCTTAGACTCTTAGTAAGCTTCTTTCTACTTGAACCACCTTGATTCCTTCATGCCCGGATGTGTTTCCCCCGAACTGGTTCCGCCTTGACGCAGCTAGGACCTTACTCCCTGTACCACAGTAGTTGCTACCGAGCCTCATCACTCATTTCATATTTCTATCTTTGCATCCCCTTATCGGAGCCCGCTCCCACTTCGGAAATTCTCCTATTGAAATGTTGCTTAAGGTTTAGAGTATTTGAACCTGAAGAGCGAGCCGAGCGGTCTAGTAAGTCCCTGTCCCTCTTCGCTCTTTGATAGAAAGATTTAGGGTTTAATTCCGACAAACTACTTTATGTCCTTCATATCCTTCCTTCCTTGCTGAAATAAGATTGATGAAGGAGTCGCTAACTTTGTCTCAAGCTCTGGGATAACTTTACCTCTAGCTAACCTAGAGAGCTTTACTCGGGCAGGCACTCTTATTCGGAAAGAGGAGTTGCCTTGCTTTACCAGCGCTGGAAGTTGTAGCAATGGGCAGCTAGGCTAACGAAGATTATATAAGAGATATTCTAGATCTGTTTTTAGTGAGGACAACCGGATTGGGACGATTAGGTCGGTGCCCAATAGCTTCCCAGAACTTATAATAACTGGCTCCATTTGCACAAACAATAAATTGTCGATCTCCTCCCGTGACACCCACTTAAGGCCTTTTGGTCTTTACCTTTTTAGCCCATTACAATAAGTAACCCCATCGTTTATCAATCAGTTCGAACACGATATAGATTTGCCACCTCCATATGATCGATCTATTCAAACTAATGAACGAACAGCCCTAAATTCCTTATCTAAATGCACATTCGGAAAGCAGATGGCACTAATATTGCTACTTACTACTATCAGCTGCAGCTTACAGTAAGAGGCTTGCTCAGTGTCGTATGGGGTTCTGTTGAGTAAGAGTGGTGTTCGGAATGCGTATGAGGCCAGAACATAACAAGCCTTAGAGCTGATACAGCCCTTACTCCGATGTAACCTACATGTACGACTTTAACATTTCATCATCTATAGCCTACTTACTATTCCATGTAAGTATCATTCCGTTCTCAGTTTGCTAGGACCATGTCCCACCATCCTTTAAAAGGCCCCCCAGCCAGGTAACTCCAGTCTCATTGCGTACCGTATGCATCTTCTTGCCCAGTTTTAATAGTAGTTTGCATTGATTATATGGATTATTCTTGATGAAAAGCGTGTACCGTCAAGCAGAACCGTAAATCATCTTTCCCGAGAGTGTATGAGCCATAGCAGAGCATCCATTCCTTACTTATGTTTTCTGCTCGTAGTGAGCGGTGACTACACAGGTGTTGGCTGGTTTCGTGTGATTTCCGCAGTGCTCTATGAGCCGACAGCAAGCAGGACTGCAAGATTTGTGAAGTTGTGGAATGTCACCAGCACAGATCCTCCCAAGCATTCAAAATAAGGAAAGAAGCAAGCTACTCGTTTCCCGGATCAGGAGTTATGCCCTGACCCTATGGTGATTCCTCGATCGTCTATGGTAAGCTCTCGTCTTGCTACAAAACCTCTTTCATTGACATTACCTTTGCCTGATCGTAGACCACCCTTCCCTTCGAAAAACCATCTGTCTCTTCTCTTACAATCTCCCTCACTCAATCGATATCCATCATCATCTCGGTATTGTTTCTTTCTTCCCTCATGAGGCTTTCTAACTGTAGAAAGGAATGTTACGTACGCTTTTCGAAGGCTCATCGCAAGACCACATTCGGTTGGAGATGTTTGTCCCAATTGCCCATACTTTAATTTGCTACTGTGAGAGACAATCTAAGAAAAAACCTAGAAAGAAGGAGGAAGAGTAACTAAGACAAGAGAGGGGCTGGGCAAGAAGGAGAGGCTCGAAAAGGCGAGTAAAGGGTCCATATCCATGATATGGTAAGATCAGCCTTGGTTCTTCTGGTCGGCTCGTATTAGCCTGTGCTTTATAACAGCCCCGTTCCGTTCCTTTTGTCTTTTCAACGTCAGAAGTCGCGGTCATGTCTCGCCCCTAGTGACCGGTTCCATGGTTTACCCGAATTGAATCTGTTTCTGTCGTCTCGACACGAAAGCAAAGGATCTGAGGCAACCATTTCAACTTATTTAAAAAGCGAGCAAGAGAGGAGGCCGGAAACTATCTTAGTGAGCTGCCTGTTCAGTTTCATTTGAGAATCCCATTTCCATTCCTTGAGTGAATTGAGAAAATCTCTTACAGATGCTGGTTACCTTGAAAGTGCGGGAGTTTCCCGTTCTCTTACATTGTTACAAAAATGAGCTCTTTAGACAAAACCGCTTAACCGAACACAGAACAAGCACTAGTACTTT
>LVTN01001498.1:15627-60931 GCA_001649415.1 Musa itinerans
CATATGATTTCAAATCATTACTTCAAATTATCATGCATAATTTTGAAAAAATAAATTTATTAGGCATGATATCATCAAACATGATTTCATAAGGCATCAAAATCATTTTGTTTATCATAAACATGTAATTTTCATGATTATTTTCAAAATTACTAGAAAGATAAGCATGATTCCTAATTTTTTGTATTTTCATTACATTAGTAAACATGTAATTTTAAAAAAAATTATTTTTTCTAAACTAAAAAAAAAGAAATACATCATGAAAAGCATCATGTAATTTTGAAATAAATTAAGGGCTTTTGAGTACATCATCGTCAAAAGCCGTTAAGACGTAGTTTGCCACCTCGCCTTTATTGATTTTCTCTTTATCTTCAGATGAGCTTGATTTGTCCCAATATGCTTCCCTCTTCTTACGTTCATAGCAAGTAGTTGCATTCTTTTTACTTTGGTTGTTTAACTTTTGTTTTATGAACTTTTTAAATTCCATAGTGAGGAGTTCAAGTTCACCATCACTTGAGCTTATGCTCGAGTGTTCTTCAATTATTCTAAGTACCAAATCCATCCTGTCCTTTGGAAGGTGGTTTTGTTCATCATGTTCATCATGTGCATTGTGCCCCATTTCATATGTCATCAATGAACCGATAAGTTCTTCAAGTGGAAGAATGTTTAAATCTTTTGTTTTTTGTATTGTCGTTACTTTCGATTCCCAAGTTTTAGAAAGTGATCTTAAGATCTTGTTAACGAGTTCAAAATCCGAAAAACTTCTACCAAGTCCTTTTAGACCATTGACGACATCCGTAAATCGGGTGTACATGTCTCCAATGGTCTCACTCGGTTTCATATAAAAAAGTTCCAATAAGTGTTCCACAAATTCAAATCCAACGAAAGCAAGAAAACTCTCATTCGAGTTTTCCAATAAGTGTAGTACGTCCCATTGAAAAAGGGAGGACGAATGAGAGAGTGACCCTCTTGAAAGCCGAAAAGAGTCATTTCTCATTGGGTGTTAAACCAAACGAGAAATCATGAGGCTCTGATACCAATTGTTAGGATCGGGGTCGGCACTAAGAGGGGGGTGAATTAGTACAGCGGTAAAAATTACGTCTTCAAAAACTTTGTTGCGATAAAACCAGCTTCGTAAAGGTAATAACTTTGAAAGTGTACAGTATGTAGTGAAGGAGGAATTCAGTATGTAGCAAGGTAAACAGCAAGAAGTAAACGCAAATCAAATTTTAGAGTGATTTGATCGTCATGACCTACATCCACTTCGCCGATTCCTCTTCCGTTAAGGCTACCGGCATCCACTATCAATCTTCCTTTAATAACCGAATATCAACCTCCTTCTTACACCTCTCTTCTCCTTTTCATGCGTTTAGGAGACAACCCTTACAAGCACTCACTCCTCTCTTACAGAATTCTAAACTTAGAGTGGAGGAGGAAATTTCTAAAGAGATTGCAACAGTGTTTTCTCACTTTTGAATTCGCTGTGCTTGTGTGTGTTAACCGGGGATGAGAGGGGTATTTATAGGCTTCAAGTTGATTCAAACTTGGAGCCTAAAAAATCTCATCCCGGGTTTCTTGGGTATGGGCGATACCACTGCCTACGCTGGGCGGTACCACCGCTAGTGTCAGTCTGACATTGACACTACGCTGGGTGATACCACCACCCAGTCTAGCGGTACCACCACCTAGGAGGCTGTGCTGGGCGGTACCACCGCTTGGCACCCTACCAAGGGCAATACAATCGCCCAGACAGGCGATACCACTGCTTGACACAGTCTCAAATACTATGCCACGACGGTGCCACTTCTTGGGACACTGTTTGGGCCTCTCATTGGGCCCAACATAGTCCGTACATGGGCCCAACTAGCCCCTAATAGGGTTGGCGCAAATCTAAACCCAATTACATGCTAACTACGATTCCTAAGACATATTCTAAGCTAAACAAGTCTGTATGTCTTGTTTCTTTCAGCGATCTTCTAGCAAACTTCCGACAATCTCTCCGCAATGTTCCAGCGGACTCCTGGCAAGCTCCTGGACTTCATGACGATCTTCTTGGTGAGTTCCGACAAGCTTCTTTGGCAAGCTCCTGGACTTCTCGGCTGGTTCCTACAGAACTTCCGACGAACGTCTAGACATCCAACGAACTCTCGAACTCGCATCCTTGACTACGGGACTTCATTTTGCTTTATGCCTTACTATCGTAGTTAATCCTGCATATGTAAAAACACACTTCGATCTAGACAAATAATACTAAGCATTAATCATGTTGTCCGGCATGTCATTGGTCCCTCAACGTTTTGTCCGATTCTTCGGCGCATTGTCCTCTCTTGCGGCCTATTGCCCAATCGGCCAATTGACTCTGCAACTCTGATATCCTTGGCGCAATATCCACTCTTCTTGGCCCGATGCCCGAATCCATGGCCAAAATCCTTCTATCGATACATCGGACGATCCTCCGACTCGACGTTCAATCTTTTGACATATTTTCCTCCGGCACAACATGATTTTTCCTGCTTTAATTGTCTCATCCTAATCGAAGCATCCTACGTCACTCAAAACAAAGATCAAAATATAAACACTTATCAATTGGTTTTATTATCAAAATATGAGATTCAACAAAGTCAACCTTTACAAGCACTCACTCCTCTCTCAAACTTTTCTAATGCTTAGACTAGAGAAGAATTCTCACAAGAGATTTCTATAGCATTTTTCCTTTTTTAAACTCTCGGTACTTGTGTATGTTAACTAGGGATGAGAAGGGTATTTATTGTCTTCAAGTTGATTCAAACTTGGAGCCTAAAAACATCTCATCCCGGGTTTCCTAGGTACGAGCGGTACCACCGCCAGTGTCAGTCTGACACTGACACTGCGTTGGGCGGTACCATCGCCTGGGAGGCTATGCTGGGCAGTACCACTGCCTAGACTGGTGGTACCATTGCCTGACATAGTCTCGGAGACTGTGCCATGACAGTGTCACTTCTTGGGACACTATTTGGGCCTAACACAATCCTTACATGGGCCCAATTGGCCCCTAATTGGGTTGGCCCAAATCCAAACCTAATTACGTGCTAACTACGAAATCTAAGGCATACTTAAGCTAAACAAGTATGTTTGTCTTGGTTTCCTCTGGCGAACTTCCGACGATCTCTCAGCAATGTTCTGGCAGACTCCCGGCAAGCTCCTGGACTTCACGACGATCTTCTTGGCGAGTTCCGACGAGCTTCTTTGGCAAGATCCTGGACTTCTCGGCTGGTTCCTGCAGAACTTCTGACGAACGTCTGGACTTCTGATGAACTCTCGAACTTCCAACGAAATCGTATCCTTGACTCCGGGGCTTCATTTTGCTTTATGTATTGCTATCATAGTTAATCCTACACATGTAAAAACACACTTCGATCTAGACAATTAATACTAAGCATTAATCATGTTGTCCGGCATGTCATTGGTCCCTCAACGCTTCATCGGATTCTTTGACGCATTGTCCTCTCTTGCGGCCTATTGCCCAATCAGCCAATTGGCTTCGTAACTCCAATATCCTTGGCGCAATATCCGCTCTTCTTGGCCTGATGTCCGAATCTATGGCCCGAAGCTTTCTATCGATACATCGACCGATCCTCCGGCTCAACGTCCAATCTTCTGACATGTTTTCCTCTAGCACAACATGATTCTTCCTGCTTTAATTGTCTCATCCTGATCGAAGCATCCTGCGTCAGTCGAAACATAGATTAAAACATAAACAATTATCAATTGGTTTCATCATCAAAATCCGAGATTCAATAAAAATGTCTCATCCCTGGTCTTTAGGGTATGGGCGATACCACCGCTTGTAGCACTAACACTAGGTGGTACCACCGCTTGACACCCTGACACTATGTAGTACCACCGCCCAGTCTGGCGGTACCACCACCTGACAATCTCTCGGAGACTATGTCTGGGCGGTACCATCGCCTGACATAGTCTCGGAGATTGTGCCATGACGATTTCACTTGTTTGTTCACTATTTGGACCTTTTACTTGGCCCAACATAGCCCAAACTTGGGTCACTGAATGGGCCTTTCTCTTGGCTCAAAATAGCCCCATTTTGGGCCCAGTTGGCCTCTAATTAAGTTGACTTAATTACATTCTAAACCGACTCATTTAGACTCTAAATTGACTTAATCTAAACATAATCAATTATAAGTGAATCCTTGTTGTCCGGCATGTCATTGGTTCATCTGGTGCTTCGTTCGATCCTTCGGTGTATTACCCACTCGGCATGTTATCTTCTTGCAACATCCAATCTTCTTACCGCAATATCTGATCTTCTTGGCCCGATGCCCAAGTTCACAGCCCGAAGCCTTCTGTCGATACGTCAACCGATCCTCCGGCTCGACGTCCAATCTTCGGACATGTTTGCTCCGGCCCAACGTCTGATTCCTCCTGCTTTAATCAATTTGCCTTTTCTGATCGAAGCTAGTCCTGCATCACTTAAACACACATCAGATAAACACTATCAATTGGTTTTATTATCAAAATCCTAGATTCAACAATCTCCCCCTTTTTGATGATGACAACCAATTAATGACGGAGTTTAAAGAAACTCCCAAAGTTTAACCAAACTCCCCCTATCAATATGTCATATTGATAGAACCTTGAATTTAAGTTGAATTCAAGTGAAAGAAAATTTAATCAAGAATATTTGTAGCACGTCATCATAAAATCATGCATAATCAAATCATTTAATTACATAATTTCATGCATGATTGTCATCATAACTTCTCCCCCTTTGTCATTAACAAAAAGGAGAAGTGCAACTTTTAAGATTTAGAGATATGCAAGCTTAGCGATTTAGCAAAATTTTCATCACTTTGGAATATGCAAGCTAATCAGTTCTTTCTTCTCTTTTGAGAAGTGCAAGCTAGCAATTTTTGCTTCCTTTACAATATTCGAGCTAGCAATTTTTGCTTCCTTTGTAAAGTCCAAGCTAACCATTCTAGTAAGTTTTTCATCATGCAAGCTAGCAAATTTTTTACATCATGTAAGCTAGCAATATTTAAGATGTTCAAGAAAGCAACTTTTGCTTCTTAAAATATGCAAATTAGTAATCTTTGCTTCTCTTTTGAGATGAGCAAGCTAACATGTTATTGCATCTTCTTGAATTGTGCAAGCTAGCAAATCTTTCTCTTTTGAGATTTGCACACTAGCAATTCTTTCTCTCCCTTTGTCATTGGCAAAAGAGAGGGGAATAATAAAACAATGGTACAATTCATTTCCCTTTATATCAATTTTTAAACTATGACAAAGACAAAGTATCATTCTTAATTGCAATATGGTATCATTTCAGAAAATGATAATTATTGACTTTCACATCATAAAAAAAATTATAGTATTGCTTGCATTATTCCAAATCATAAGTATTTTAAATCATGATGGTATCAAAATGTCAAATTACATTGCATCCTACCATGTATGATCATAATTTCTCATTTGTATACATTAACATAATATCATAAGTATTTCATGCATAATTTCATATCATCACATAAAGAATATCATGAAAAATTAATTGGGTGATGAGATAAACACTTCATGAATGCAAGGAATTATTCATAAAAATTTTATCATGAAAGATAAAATATCAAAGATCATGAAGGATTAAGCCATGAACACTAAATGACATGATTTATCTTGACAAATCTCCCTTTTAGTAAATAACAAAAAGAAACATGGGAGTTCAAAAACAATATCTTGATTCATAGAAAATTTTCATGTATCAATATCAAGAAATTAAGATAAAAATCTTGGTTAGATGAAACTCATCCAATTCAAATCATCAAAATCATTTTCTTAGTCCAAGAGAACCATAAAAATGATACAAATATATTTATCAATCTCCCCTTTTGAAAACTCGATAAGGTAGGGATTGAAAAATTTTAAAGAGAAATGTATTTCCTTTTTATTTCACATGAGAATTCCTTTGTCATTTAGGCCAAATCAAATATGCATCATGTTTAAAATCGAAAAAGTAATTTTTATTACGGCAAAGATCAATAAGCCATAGATTGTAAGAATCATCATGCATAATTTTGAAATATAAACTTATTAAGCATGATCATTATGCATCATTACTTTGGGCATTATATCAAAACATGGTTTCAAGTTTTTTAAGGTACAACATGCACAATTTCACATTAAACATGATATCAAACATTTTCATTAACACATCAAGCATGGTTCCATTGAACAAAAGGCATCTTCAATCAAAATCAAAAAGCTATATAGAAATTATCAAAATACACATTAATGCTTCTTAAGAACATTCATAAGATTAATCTTATTTGGTGTACAAGCAATAGATTTATATATAACATTTTGTTGTATTTTCATAAAACATACAATTGTCATGATCATTTTTTTTTTTTAAATAGCTAGCATGATATATATTTTTATTTACTAACTAATTTAAAAATAACTCATGAAAAAGCATCAAGTAATTTCAAAGTAAACTAAAGGAGTTTTGTTTGAGTTATTTACCTCATTGACGAGAGTCACCAAAGCAAAGTTCGCTACTTCGTCTTCATCGGTTTGCTCCTTATCTTCGGATGTACTCATTTCATCCCAAGTCACTTTGAGTGCTCTCTTCTTCTTTGGTGACATCTTTTTAAGTTCATTTTTATTCTTTAATTCTTATTTAATAAACTTTTTAAGTTTTATAGTGAGAAGTTCAAGTTCATCATCACTTGAGCTTTCGCTCGAGTGGTCTTCATGTGTTCTAAGTGTCAAATCCTTCCTGTTCTTTGGAAGGTTGTTCTCATGTTCATTTTGTTCATCATGTTCATTATGTGTATTGTGCATCATTTCATATATCATCAATGAACCAAAAAGTTCTTCAAGTGAAAAATTATTAAGATCTTTTGCCTCTTGTATTGCAATTACTTTCGAATCCCAATTTTTAGAAAGTGATCATAAAACTTTATTCACAAGTTTAAGATTCAAAAAACTTTTACCAAAAGCTTTTAGACTATTGACAACATCCGTAAAACAAGTATACATATCTCCAATAGTCTCGCTTAATTCTATTTGAAACAACTCAAAATCATGCATTAAAATATTAATCTTCGAATCTTTAACTCTACTAGTGCCTTCGTGTGTGATTTCAAGAGTGTGCCAAATATCGAAAGTCGTTTCACAAGTAAAAATTCTATTAAATTTATTTTTGTCTAAGGTGCAAAATAAGACATTCATAGCCTTTGCATTTAAAGATAAAGTCTTCTTCTCCAAATTATTCCAATCGTTCATTGGAAGAGAAGACTTATAAAAACCAAATTCTACTATATGCTATAAATCAAGATTCAATTAAAGCAAGAAAATTCTCATTCAAGTTTGGGGTTGATCTCTTTAGGGGATCGGCCTCCTTGGAACTCTATAGGGGTTCCTTCCTCCAAGTTGCTGCTCAAAGGCTGTAGAAAAGATTCATCTATTGCTTTTCAAAAGAGGATGAGTACATAGCTATTTATAGGGTTTCTAAACCCTAACTCCTAATAGGACTCCTACTCAAGACTCCTATTCCTTTAGAACTCCTAATGCTTCCCTAAGAAATAACCTCCTAACCCTAGCCAGCCTCTTCACCTCTTTAATAGGGGTCGGCTAGGTAGTTTAACATAAATGCCCCTCTCTTTTAGGACTCTCCTAGCTAGAGTCCTAATAGTTAAACAAAATGAGAAAGAACGAGGCTCTGATACCAACTGTTAGGAACGAGTTGGCACTAAGAGGGGGGGTGAATTAGTGCAGCGAAAAAATTGCGTCGGTTTTGAAAGTCTTCGTTTCAATTAAACCCAATTCCGACGAAAACCATTTCGTAAAGATATTAACTTGAAAGCATATAGGAGCATAGAGAAAGCAATAAGAAGGTAAAGCAGTTTGCAGTAAAGGTAAATTGCTCAAGACGAAATGCAAACCAAAATTTAGAGTGGTTCGGTCGTTGTGACCTACATCCACTTGATTTCCCTTCCGTCGAGGCCACCGGTATCCACTAACGATCTTGCTTCAATAGGCGAAGACCAACCACCCTTACAACTCAATTCTCCTTTTGACAGGTTCAGGAGAAAACCTTTACAACCCCCTTCACTCATCTCTTAAACAAGACTAACACTTAAGTTTTGAGGGGAGTTCACACACAATTACAACAGCGTTTTCTTTTCTTTTTTACTCTCAGTTGTATGTTGGTTAACTAGGGATGAGAGGGGTATTTATAGGCCCTAAGTTGATTCAAACTTGGAGCCTAAAAATGTCTCATCCTGGGTCTTTGGGGTACAGGCGGTACCATCGCTTGTTTTGGGCGGTACCATCGCTTGTTTTGGGCGGTACCATCGCTTGTTTTGGGCGGTACCATCGCTTGTTTTGGGCGGTACCACCGCCTACAACACTGACATTGGGTGGTACCACCGCCCAATCTAGCGGTACCATCGCCCAGTCTGGCGGTACCACCGCTTGACAATCTCTCGAAGACTGTGTCTGGGTAGTACCACCGCCTGACATAGTCTCGGAGATTGTGCCACAATGGTATCACTTGTTTGGTCACTGCTTAGGCCTTTTACTTGGCCCAACACAACCTAAACTTGGGTCACTGAATGGGCCTTTCTATTGGCCCAAAATAGCCTCATTTTGGGCCCAATTGGCCCCTAATTGAGTTGACTTAATTATATTCTAAACCGACTCAATTAGACTCTAAATTGACTCAATCTAGACGTAATCGATTACAAGTGAATTCTATGTTGTCCGGCATATCATTGGTTCATCCGGCGCTTCGTTCGATCCTTCGACGCATCGTCCTCTCCTTCGGTGTATTGCCCAATTGGCATGTTGTCTTCTCGCAACATCCGATCTTCTTGCCGCAATGTCCGATCCTCTTGGCCCGATGCCTGAATTCACGGCCTGAAGCCTTCTGCCAATACATCGATCGATCCTCCGGCTCGTCGTCCAATCTTCGGACACGTTTGCTCCGGCCCAACGTCTGATTCCTTCTGCTTTAATCAATTTATCTTTTCTAATCAAAGCTAGTCCTACGTCACTTAAATGCACATCAGATAAACATTATCAATTTGTTTCATCATTAAAATCCGAGATTCAATAAGCTCCCCCTTTGTCATTGTCAAAAAGAAGGGAAGAATATAATGTTGTAATTCATTTCCCTTTACATCGATTTTCAAATCATGACAAATTTAAAGTATCATTCTTATTTTAATATGCCATAATTAAGATAAATCTTGAATTCAAATTGAATTCAAGTCAAAGCAATTTTAATCATGATTCACATCATATGCAATACATCATATACATCATCATAAGAAAATCATAAGTATTACATGCATCATTCCAAATCATAAATAATTCAAATCATGATGGTATTAAAATATCAAATTGCATTACATCGAACCATGCATGATCATAACTTCTCATTTGTATGCATCAACATAATATCATGAGTATTGCATGATTTCATATCATCACATGAAGGATAATAAGAAAAATTTGGTGATGAGATATACAAATCATGAAGATAAATTGTAAATATCAAGAGACATTATGGTTCTTTTTGGATAACTCAAATAGTGAAAATAAAGAATCATAGTAAATAATCTTGATTTATAAAAATAATTCTCAAGTTATAATTTTGAGAAATCAAGAGAAACCATAATTCATTTTAACAAATCTCCTCTTAAATAAATAACAAAAATAATTCTGAGGATATCATAAAAAATCTTGATTCATATAAAGAGAATCTCTTCTTATCACGATTTGATCAATATTTTCTTAAAAGAGTGAATCATATGTGCATCAAGAAAGATGTTTCATGTTGAATATATCATAAGTCGTAAATACGATAAATGATTTAGTTGGATATATCATCTCATTAGTAATATAAAAATAGATCCAAAATCATCATCAAAATCACTTTTCGGAAAATTTATAGATAGATTCACATGAGAACTTGATTTATGCATAATGTCTCAATTCAAAAAAAATA
The DNA here is from genome assembly GCA_001649415.1 of Musa itinerans. Lineage (NCBI taxonomy): Eukaryota > Viridiplantae > Streptophyta > Magnoliopsida > Zingiberales > Musaceae > Musa > Musa itinerans. The sequence continues at coordinate 25,634 of LVTN01001498.1, forward strand.
GTTATAATTCTGAAAAATTCATGATTCATCTACAAGATTCTCCTTTTTAGTAAATGACAAAAAGAAGCATAAGAGATCAAATAAGCAATCTTGATTCACAAAAGATTTCATTTTATAAGTCTCGAGAAATTATGATTTCGATAAAACTCATTCAAGTTCATTAAATCATTTTCATAGTCCAAGAGATTCACAAAAGCATAATATACATGATTTCATTAATCTTTTATCGAAAAATCAATAAGATAGAGATGGAAAATGTATTCCCTTTTATGTGTTTTATTTTAAGTTGTTTATTCAATACAAGCATGCCTTTGTCTTTTTATGGCAAATAAAAACATGCATCAGGATCGAAAAATAAATTTTGTCATAAAAACCATCAAGACCAAAAAAGTATAACACATTAAACATAAGGCTTCTTCAAACAAGATATTTGATTCATCATTTTAATTCCAATGATAATTTATTTTTCTTTTTATGTGTTTCATTTTATGTGATTGATTTCATATAAGTATGCTCTTGTCCCCCTTTTTTTTTCTTGCCAAATCAAAACACATATCATTGTTTAAAATGAAAGTGCAAGATTTATCATAAAAATCATCAAGTTCAATAAATTACAAAAATCATCATGTATAACTTCAAAATCTCATACATAGAATAAAATCATCAATCATGGTATCAAAACATTCAATATTTTCATTACATCCTTATGCATCATTAAATCATCAAGCATGATTTTATTAAACATAAAACATTTTTAATCACAATCAGAAATCATCAATTTAGATACACATTATTTTTTAAAAAAAACATACATACGATTAATCATTAGATTTAAATCTAATATCTTGTTCCTTTATCATAAAACATGCAATTTTCATTATCATTTTCAAAATTAGCTAGAAAAAGAAAAGCATGATCCCCTTTTATTTATTTATTTTTTACATTTTATATACTAATTTATAAATAACATATGAAATACATCAAGTAATTTCAAAATAAATTAAGGGGGTTTCGGGTGAGTCATTTACCTCATCGTCTAGAGCTGTTAAGGTGAAGTTCATCGTTTCGTCTTCATCGGTTTGCTCCTCATCATCGAATGAGCTCAATTCATCCCAAGTCACTTTTAGTGCTCTCTTCTTCTTAGCAACTTCTTTTTTAAGTTCATTTTTATTTTTTAATTCTTGTTTAATAAACTTTTTAAGTTTTATAGTGAGAAGTTTAAGTTCATCATCACTTGAGCTTTCACTCGAGTGGTCTTCATTTGTTCTAAGTATCGAATCCTTCCTATTCTTTGGAAGGTTGTTCTCATGTTCGTCTTGTGCCACAACTCATTTCATAGGTCATTAAAGACCCGATAAGTTCTTCAAGAGGGAAAGTATTCAAATCCTTGGCCTCTTGAATGGTCGTTACTTTAGGATCCCAAGTTTTAGAAAGAGATCGTAAAACTTTATTAACAAGTTCAAGATTCGAAAAATATTTGCCAAGAGCTTTTAAGCCATTGACAACATCCGTAAAATGGGTATACATGTCAACAATGGCTTCGCATGGCTTCATTCGAAATAGTTCAAAATCATACATCAAAAGATTTATCTTAAAATCCTTTACTCTACTAGTGCCTTCGTGTGTGATTTCAAATATATGCCAAATATCGAAAGTCGTTTCACAAATAGAAACACGATTAAACTCATTTTTGCTCAACGCACAAAATAGAATATTCATAGCTCTAGCATTCAAAGAAAAAGTTTTCTTCTCCAAATCAGTCCATTCGTTCATTGAAGTAAAAGACTTTTGAAATCCGTTTTTAACGATATTCCATAAGTTTAAATCCATAGAAAGCAAGAAAACTCTCATTCGAGTTTTCCAATAAATGTAGTTCATCCTATTGAACATAGGAGGACGAACGATAGAAAAACCCTCTTGAAATCCGAAAAGAGTCATTTCTCTTGGGTGTTAAACCAAATGAGAAATAACGAGGCTCTGATACCAACTGTTAGGAATGAGTCGACACTAAGAGGGGGTGAATTAGTGCAGCGGATAAAAATTACGTCGGTTCAAAATCTCGTTGCGATTAAACCCATTTCGGAAGATGTTAACTTGAAAACATATGGAAGAGTGTAGTGGATGTAAAGCAAGTAAGACAGTTTGCAGTTAAGGTAAATAGTAAAATAAAAATACAAACCGAATTATAGTGGTTCAGTCGTCATGACCTATATCCACTCCACTGATTCCCCTTTCGTCGAGGCCATCAGCATCCACTAATGATCTTCCTTTAATGGGCAAAGATCAACTACCTTTATAACTCGATTCTCCTTTTGACAGGTTCAAGAGAGAACCTTTACAACCCCCATAACCTCCTCTCTTAAACTTCATTAATCACTTAGAGTTTGAGAGGTGTTCACACAAGATTCAGTAACATTTTCTTCCTTTTTCACTCTCAATTCTTGTGTATGTTAACCAGGGATGAGAGGGGTATTTATAGGCCTCAAGTTGATTCAAACTTGGAGCCTAAAAATGTCTCATCCTAGGTCTTCGAGTACTAGCGATACCACCGCTTGCCAATCTGACACTAACATTAGGTGGTACCACTGCCTAGTCTGGCGATACCACTATCTGATAGTCTCTCGGAGACTATGTCTGGGCGGTACCAACGCCCAGAATGGCGGTACCACCGCCTGACATAGTCTCGGAGATTGTGCCACGATGGTTCCACCTATTGGGTCATTGTTTGGGCCTTCCACTTGGCCCAACACAGCCCAAACATGGGCCTAGTTGGCTCCTAATTGAGTTGGTCTAATTACATTCTAAACCGACTCAATTAGACTCTAAACTAACTCGATCTAGACATAATCGATTACAAGCGAATCCTATATTGTCCGACATGTCATTAGTTCTTCCGACGCTTTGTTCGATCCTTTGGCGCATCGTCCTCTCCTTCGATGTATTGCCCAATCGGCATGTGTTCTCGCAACATCCGATCTTCTTAGCGCAATGTCCGATCTTCTTGGCCCGATACCCGAATTCACGGCCCAAAGCCTTCTACTGATACATCGACCGTTCCTCCAGCCTGATGTCCAATCTTTTGACATATTTGCTTCGGCCCAACATCTGATTCCTCCTACTTTAATCAATTTACCTTTTCTAATCGACGTTAGCCCTACGTCACTTAAACACATATTAAATCATAAACACTCTCAATTTATTTTATCATTAGAGATTCAACACTATTTAATATAAAAATCTTTAATTTCTAAGAGTTGCCTCCTTAACTCAAGTTAAATGTAGAAAAAGTTAGATTTTTTGTGAATATATTTGTTTCAAATACATATTAACAAATGCATCAAAAACATTCCTCAAATTTCTTGTCCTACGTATAAATGCAATCATGAGAGCCATCATATACAACAATTATAAAATCTTAAGTCCCAATTATTTAAGATCGGCTACATATATCCTTTACTATCATTGAGATATATAAGAGGTCATATATCTAATTAAGTTCAGAATACTTAAATCCTTATTTATAGTTCCTATTAAGATCTTTATACGTCTTCATCTACCTCTATTGATATCACTAATATTAATTATTTTATTTTCTTTTAGCATCATATTGGAAGATCTCTTAAGCATATGCTCATCTTAATAATACATACATCCATTTTAACATTTTCATCACTTTTTATATATGTTATTTCTGAACTATTCAACACTTAGATCTATAAAGTATTGTTGGTCTCACAATTGTCTTATAAAATTTTTATTTTTATTTCAAAAGTATACGATGATCACACATGACTCCTAACGACCCTTGCTATTTTAACTATCATGATTTAACTCTATAAATAATATCTTTATTGATCTCTCTATCTTGTTAAATAATTGATCCAAGATAATTAAAGCTTTTACTTAAATAGACTTCTTGTCTATCCTACTTTGTTGAATCTCGTATTTTGATGATGAAACCACTTGATATGTGTTTATGTTTTAATCTGCGTTTTGAGTGACGCAGGATGCTTCGATCAGGATGAGACAATTAAAGCAGGAAGAATCATGTTGTGCCGGAGGAACATGTCAGAAGATTGGACGTCGGGCCGGTGGATCGGTCGACGTATCAACAGAAGGTTTCGGGCCGTGGATTCGGGCATCGGGCCAAGAAGAGCGGATATTGCGCCAAGGATATCGGAGTTGCGGAGTCAACTGGCCGATTGGGCAATAGGCCGCAAGAGAGGACGATGCGCCGAAGAATCGGACGAAGCGTCGAGGGACCAATGACATGCCGGACAACTTGGTTAATTGCTTAGGATTAATTGTCTCGATTGAAGTTTTGTTTTAAGTGTGCAGGATTAACTACGATGAAAGTAAGACATGCAGCAGGAGTTGCGCCAGAGTCAAGACTATGATCACGTTGGGAGTTCGAGAGTTCGACGGAAGTCCGGACGGTCGTCGGAGGTTCTACGGGAACAAATCCGAGAAGTCCAGGAGCTTGCCAAAGAAGCTCGTCGGAACTCGCCAAGTGGATCGTCGCAAGTCCAGGAGTTTGCCGGAAGTCCGCAGGAGCATCGTCGAAGGTTCGTCGGATGTTCGCCGGAAGATCGCCGGAAGAAGCGATTGACGCACCGAAGCAAGTTGCAGTAAATGTCTTAAGAAATATCGTAGTTAGCACGTTGATTAAGTTAGAAATGAGAGGTGATCCCATTAACTTAATCTTGGGGAAATTGGGCCCCTGAAAGACACAAATTAGGCCGAATGGATCAGCCCATTCGGACCCAGAACTTTGGCCAGCGGTGGCACCGCCTGGGTGGGCGGTGGCACCGCCCGAGCTCAGTTTCCGAGCTCTGGCTGGGCGGTGCAACCGCCCCTGACAAGAGGTTGAACCGCCTGAGCTCGGTCTCCGAGCTCTGGCTAGGCGGTGCAACCGCCCCTGACAGGCGGTTGAACCGCCTGAGCTCAGTCTTCGAGCTCTGGCAAGAGGTGCAACCGCCCATGTCAGGAGGTTGAACCGCCCAGGGCTCAGTCTTCGAGCTCTGCCAGGCGGTGCAACCGCCGCAGTCAGGCGGTGCAACCGCCTGATCCCGGAATTCCGGGATTTAATCGTTTTGAGCTCCAAATTTGAACTGGGTTGGGGCCTATAAATACCCCACCCATTCAGCACTGAAAAGATACAGACCTACACCGAATTCTTGATCTTTTCTGTGATTCTAAGAGCTCAAATTTGTGTTAAGACCAAAAGTTCTCCTCTTTCTGTTCTTCAAGTCTTGAGTTGTAAAAAGAGGAGAGAAAGGTTCTGTAAGGGTTGTCTCCTGAGCCCGTCAAAAGGAGTGAAACCGTAAAAGGGCAGTTGGCCTTCGCCTATTGAAGGAAGGCCTCTAGTTGACGTCGGCAACCTCATCGGTGGAGGAAGCCAAAAGTGGAGTAGGTCAAGACTGACCGAACCACTATAAATCTCTGGTTTGCTTTTATTTTGAGCACTTTATCATTACTGCAAACCTCCTACATAGCTACTGCTCTCTACGCTTTTACGAACAAGCTTCTAAGCTCTAATCTTTCCGAATCTGCATTCAAACGCAAATCGGTGTTTTCGTATGATCTTTAAATTGCAGTTTAAGTTTACGTTTTGATTCTATCTACAACTACAAACTGTCTCCTGCGCTTTCACGAACGAGTTTCTAAGTTCAGATCTTTTCAAAACTGCGTTTAGACGCAAACTGCGTTTAGACGTAAAACTGCGTTTTAGACGCAAACTGCGTTTAGACGTAAAACTGCATTTAGACGTAAAACTGCGCTTTGACGCAAACTGTATTTGAACGTAAACTGCACTTAATCATAAGTGATCTTAAAATCGGCTTTTGCATCAAAATAGTCTTTATCGAACGAACGCAGCTTTCGTTTTTAATCGCTGAAAGATATCCGCTGCACTAATTCACCCCCCCCCTCTTAGTGCTCTCGATCCTAACAATTGGTATCAGAGCTCGGTTTACTCTCAATCGGATTAAAACCCAAGAGAGATGGCATATGCCGGAAACCAAGAGGGCCATTCTATTACACGTCCACCCATGTTCAATGGAACGGACTACACCTATTGGAAGACCCGAATGAGGATCTTTCTTATTTCTATGGACTTTGAACTTTGGAATCTTGTCGAAAATGGATTTTCGAAGTCTTCTCTTCCAATGATCGATTGGAATGAATTGGAGAAGAAGGCTTTCGCTCTTAATGCAAAGGCTATGAATGCCTTATTTTGTGCGCTTGATAAAAACGAGTTCAACCGTGTTTCGGTTTGTGAAACCGCGTTTGATATTTGGCATACACTCGAAGTAACTCACGAAGGCACAAGTAGAGTGAAAGAGTCAAAAATCAATCTTTTGATACATTCTTTCGAACTCTTTCGGATGAAACCGAGCGAGACTATTGGCGACATGTTTACCCGTTTCACGGATGTCGTCAATGGTCTTAAAGGTCTCGGCAAAAGTTTTTCGAACTTTGAGCTTGTAAATAAGATTCTAAGATCCCTTCCTAAGAGTTGGGACCCTAAAGTCACTACTATTCAAGAGGCGAAAGATCTAAACAACTTCCCTCTTGAAGAACTAATCGGGTCATTAATGAACTACGAGATGACTTGCAAAGCTCATGAAGAGCAAAAAGACATCCTTCCAAAGAACAGGAAGGATATGACACTCAGAACTTTAGAAGACCACTTGAAAGAAAACTCAAGTAATGAGGACTGTGACGATGACTTGGCACTTCTAACAAGAAAATTTAAAAAATTCATTAAAAGAAACAAGTTTAAAAATGACACAAAAAATAAATTTGAACCCAAGAAGGACCAAGTTATTTGCTACGAGTGCAAAAAGCCGGGACACTACAAGAGTGACTGTCCCCAAGTCAAAAAGAGAACATCAAAGAAGAAGGCACTCAAAGCAACATGGGATGACTCGAGCGCGTCCGAAGAAGAGGAGTCCAACACCGAGCAAGTTGCTCAGTACGCCTTAATGGCCATCGGAGAGGAGGTAACGAATTTACTTGATGCAGATTTATCATTTGACGAATTATTAAATGCCTTCCATGACTTATTTGATGAATGCAAGATTATTAGTAAAAAATACAAATTGCTAAAAAGGGAGCATGATAGTCTAATTTGTAATTTCAATAAGTTAAAAACTGAATATCATGATAGCTTAGTTTCATGTACTAAATGCCATGATCTAGAAACTCTCCAAAAGGAAAACTTGCTACTTAAGGACACCTTGAAGAAATTCGAGGTTGGTAGCAAGTCCTTAAACATGATCCTTGCAAACAAGGGTCACGTTCCCAAAAGAAGTGGAATCGGATTTGTGAGAAGTCCTCACCAAAATCCAACCACCTTCATAAAAGGCCCCATCTTACATATTCAACACCAAAGCAAATGCAACTTTTGTTGCAAACATGGACACAAAACGCATTATTGCCCATTCAAGAAAGTTAGTCCAAATAAATTAATTTGAGTTCCTAAAGGAACGATGATAAACTCTATGCAACACGACAAACAATGTAGATCAGTTTTTGAGGCACCCAAAATTAGATGGGTACCTAAAGATCATCCCTTCTTGTAGAGACGTAAACCATCATAAGCTGGGAGCAAGAAACAATATCCTGCTCTTTGGACTCTCGATATTCGTGACCCGAGATCCAAAAAGAACATGCAATGCTCCCTAGCCTAAATAAAAAAAGGGGGAAGAATTAGAAAGTCAAAATTACAAGAGAAATACAAGTACAATCCTATTTGATCCCCCAGAATTGGAAACCCATTATTCTCCCTTCATTAGATTTCCTAACCCATCAAATTCGTTCGGTTGTCACCTTCGAATCCGACTATATCATGAACTTACGTCTTGAAAACATATTTCATCATGAACTTACAAAACCTTACAAACTTGAATAATCAGTCATGTACGATATTTGAAATAGAACATGTGCGTCACAATATCTATCTTGTTCGTACAAAAGCTCTCATCTTAAAATGAAAATTCTTACGTAATTACGTAAGTAAAGTTGATTACTCCACAGATGAGAACTCTTCTCAAATCAAAAGCATTCAAATCAGACCAAAAAGCCCTCAGAACAAGTGCTCACCACTTGCAGGAGGTGGCACCGCCCAGCTAGCGGTTGAACCGCCGGCTGTAAACTGTCTCCTGCGCTTTTACGAACGAGTTTCTAAGTTCAGATCTTTTCAAAACTAAGTTTTGACGCAAACTGCGTTTAGACGTAAAACTGCGTTTTAGACGTAAACTGAGTTTAGATGTAAAACTGTGTTTTAGACGCAAACTGCGTTTAGACGTAAAACTGCGTTTTAGACGTAAACTGAGTTTAGACGTAAACTGTGCTTAGATGCAAACTGCATTTAGACGCAAACTGCGTAGACTGCGCTTTGACGCAAACTGTGTTTGGACGTAAACTGCACTTAATCATAAGTGATCTTAGAATCGGCTTTTGCATCAAAATAGTCTTTATCGAACGAACGCAGCTTTCGTTTTTAATCGCTGAAAGATTTCCGCTGCACTAATTCACCCCCCCCCTCTTAGTGCTCTCGATCCTAACATACTTAACTATATTATTTTGTCTATTGTTGGAATCATTAAGATTATATTTCATATATTTCAGTCCTATTTGATATAAAATATTTAATTTCTAAGACTTGCCTCCGTAACTCGAGTTTCTAATTAATTCCACCTAAGCTCTTTTTAACTAGAACAATATAATCAATAAGTAACATACACTATTGAGGTCATATCATTTTGACACTAGTAACTATATCATCATACATATATTTAATAACATCAATATAATTAATAAATATATATTATTTTTTTAAAATATATCATAATAAATCTCTACGAACCCTATTATAAGCTTTCTCTAAATCAATAAAAATTATATGCAAATATTTCTTTTTCTCCCTATACTTTTCTATTAATTATCTTAATAAATAAATAGCTTATCCTACCTTTAAGCATAAAACTAAATTAATTTTCAGAGATATTTATTTTAAGTCTTATCATACTTTCAATAACTCTTTCCCAAAGTTTTCTCATGATTTTAATTTTTTATAATTTAAATAATTTTATATTTCACCCTTATTTTTATAAATTAACATTAAAAAACTCTTTTCCCATTCATCAGACATCCTTCTGAATCCTATAATTTTGTTAAATAAGCTAGTTAACAAAGTTATTTCCTTATCCCCTAAATTTTTTCAAACCTCACACTCTTAGTTATTTTCATTTTTTTTAATGCATCATATATTTCACTAGCTCTAATTTTATAAATAAACCTATAATTATTAAATCTACCACTATTATTTATTGTTAAATCTAAGACCTATTTAAAATATTCATTAAATAATTTATAAAAATAATTTTTACTTGTCAAATATAATTAATATTTAGTTCTTAATTTATTATAAAAATTATTATAGGCTTTATATCTTGCAATACTAACCACTTTTTTAGCCTTTTTAATTCTTTATATCTTTTATTTTTTTCTCATTTTAATAATTTTATCAATTTTTAAAACATGATCTTTGAATAAAAAATACATTTTAAACTTCTTTGCACCACTATCAACTCTCTCTTGAGATAACGCCACTACCCTTACTTTCATCAAGAATCTCCTTTATTAAGTTCTTAGTTCTATTAGTCATCCTAATCCAAATAATAATAATAATAATATCCTCATCTAAATTTCAAGGCATCTCCCTTTTTATGTTATTCTTAAAGGTATTTACATTATCATCTTTAAAATTCTACTCTTAATAATTTTTTATACTATTTTTTCTTCTTCCATTTTCTATAGTAAATATCTAATACTATCAATTTATATTAATTCGTCAAACTTTCACGAGGTATAACTCGATAATTTTTACAAATAATTTTATCTATCTTTCTAGCGAAAAAAATATTTATTGGATTATAGTTATGACCATTCGTATAAGTAATTCTCTCTTCTTAAAATGAGAATTTATAATTATAATATTATACAAAATTATAAAATCTCAAATTTAAAATCTAAAATTATAAAATTATCATTTCTCTCCCCATAACTAAAGCCCTCATTTATCCATTTGTATCTACCAAATGTTTTCTCCTACGTAACCATTCAAATCTTTTTCAATTATAAAATTTTCGATTATAGACATTCATATCATCTAAGTTTTTTCAAAATTCACTTTTTATTTGATCATCCAAAGAAACATAAGAACTAATAACATTCAAAACATCTTATCATTTCATAAATTTTAAAATTATAATTCTATTTTTAAAAAATTAATCTATGATATTATTTTTAAAATCTTTGTTAACAACAATTCTGATATCATTTTTATATTTAATCTTTTCAATATACCAAATTTTAAATCAAATACTATCGATCTTCCTAGACTCTTAAAAGTTAAACCCACAGTTTATAATCGGAGACATGTGGTAAAAATACCTTATATCACTTTCGAATGACAATCTAACTCTATACTGAAATTGATTAAGTTCCATATTCATGAGATCAAATAATATTGCATTAGTTGTCAGTGACCTAATGCAACCTTCTATCATTTTCATCCAAACTTTGACACCGACATTGACGATCTTATAAGAGCCATCATATAAGACAAATAAATAAGAAACACATAAGCACCTGATAGCATAAAGTGTCTTCAAAGAAGATAAGCACAATGGCATTTTTAGGATCAGCACGTCAGCTTACTACCTACAAACAGACCAAGTAATCAAGGAAACAATACCTTAAATTTTCCTTAGTAATCCCACCTAACCCAACCAAGATTTCCTGAATAAAGTAAGCCTCAAATAAAAATATTTTCGGCCTGTGGCATACATTTAAAGAGTAAAGTCGGTAAAAGAAATTCAGATGCCCTAATAAAAGCACAAACTTCAAAGTAAATTTCTTGGAATTCTACCTCAACTGTTCTTAGTAACTCAGTTACAAAAACAGTTACAAGGAAACAACAAGAACTAATCTGATCCTCATCAGTTGCTTTACATGCATAGGTTTTTATATAACAAATTTGCCAGCCTGAACCTTGTAATCTAAATACCAAAAATTATATTACAAGCACAGATATCTTTGTCCATGTGCCTACCCTTCAGGGTCCTTGATCACTTGTTGCTCGTCTATTATTGCTATGTTTCTTTTCCCATTTAGCAAACTTCTTAGAAGTACCTCAACTGCATATGATGAAACCTATTGTCCATTTTGGAAGGCAATTTAGGCACATTGTTATCTTATAATGAAGCTCCAGATTATGACGTCTCACAACATAATCCGTGGGCCTTGTCGCCGTTCCTCTGCCAACTCCTTGAGTTGTTTGGTTAACTTTTCAGCCACATCAGTGTATGCTTTTGCAACTCCAGAATTCGGGGCTGCGAGAACTATGGGGTTGCCCTCATCAGAACTACGCCTTATATCTAGCTCCAAGGGTATCTAAAAGAGAAATAAGAGATAAGACATTACAAAGCCAAACAGTGATAAATAGCAGTTGCAAAAGAATGGCATCAGAATAATTTCCTTTTTCACTTCTTGGAAACTAATATACAACTTGCACAAACCATGAAAGTATGTCTGGAATAGTAGCAAGCAGCAAAGTTGAGCAGACTGATATGGGATAACCATTTTCATAAAGTGCCTTGAAAAAAGCATGTCAAACCAGCTGGACAAGTGGACCAGCACAAAACTTCACGCCTTGTTATATATTTATGGCAGAATAGGTACATTAGTACCATAATGTTAACACAGCCCCTCAATGCTCAAGCTTGTAAGAGCTATCACATATCACTGCTTACCAGCTTGGCTGACTACATTCCCCACAAGTCCCTATTTAGGCAAAGCCTTTTGAACAAAGGAGAAGCTGATGGAACTGAGAAACTAGGCAGGATGATAATATCTATTCATTATTTAAAATCATATATCCATATTTTAGTCTTTTTTTCTTCCTCAGTATGTATGCAGTCCTAAAGGACAATTTGACTTTTGGATATGGCTTTGGATTAGCATGTACAAGATGGCCATGAGTCAACATGGTATACGCAGCTTGTCAAGCTGCATATCATGCTCATGGCCCCATGCATGTCCTGTTTGTAAACAAAAGGATGGCAAACTTTCATACCAGTGCCCTGCCAATGACATGCACTCAATTGCCACAATACAGCAGGTAAGCAACACAATCTTTAAGCCAACAACCTAAAATGAAGTAGAGGCCGACCAAATCTTAACCAGGACTTTACTCGAACAACTGGAACATAGAAGTGCCCTGATAAGGTCAATTACTCTGAAGATAATCCTAGAAGAATATAACTTATGTACGTGTATGAAATCTTTAAGATTATCAAAATTTTGGCTGTAATGTTTGTATTAGTTTGACAGTTGCCATGAACCAAATTTGAAGTATAGTATACTAAATGTTATAAAATGAAGTGAAGCAAATAAAATCAGATGAGGCTCATCTTGAATGGTAAAACATAATATAAATGCACCATTTATCAAATCAATTAGTGTTCCAAGAATGAATCTTATGTAAGTTATGTAGGATAATGACTTGGAAATGGATGCACTGTGTAAAGTGAACATATCAACATTTAAATTAAGCATAAGAACAATACTTGAGCTAAAAAAGAGTCCATGGAGTGGTGCTTAGGCTTTAATAAGCAAGGATCTCAAGATAGAAACATCCAAAGCCAAAATCAATCTACCTCTCCAAGAAACTCCATATCCAATTCCTTGGCTGTCCTTTGTACACCACCATCTCCAAATATGTAAGATTTTTCACCACAATGAGGACACTTGAAACAGCTCATGTTCTCAATTAGTCCTAGAATCTACAGAAAGATGTTATACATGAAAACCGAAATTTGATAAGATATAACAATCAAGTGAAATTTAGAAAAAATGATATGAAACACAGTTAAATTAAGATTTAAGGACAAAAGAGTGGTTTAAATATGTATAATAACCAATCTTCTCTCTTTTCCCAAATGAAATCTAATAATATTAAAATGAGCCCACACAAATAACCAACTTCTGGAGCTACATAATGCAGAGAAATATTACAACATTGCAATTTGTAAAAATCTTAGTAGAAAGTTAAAGATGTCCCAAAAAGATCTAAAAATTTATTTTAATATAGACTGCACTGAATTAACTAGTGAAAATATTTAAGAAACAGATGCCCACTATGGTATAATCTTATCCACAAAAAGTACTAAGCTTTTTGCATATATACCCTACTAACATCGTCCAATTGCATATTTTCCCTCCAAAGGCACGGACCATACAGTAATTAATTTAAGAATAAAATTCATAACAAAGCTAACATATGGTCCAACATCTAGTTTGGCTAAACCCAAAGACTTGGTGTTGTCTTACATTAAGTTCATCTTCGTATGCACTTCTCAAGCCATCATCATATCTCAAAAAACTGCTAAAAACTGTTGTCTACATTAAGTTCTTTGTCATATTCCTTTTTTGAGGCATCATCATATCTAAAAGATGATGGAAAACAAAAGAGTAATAATATTATTATTATTAATGATAAATACTACCTTTGCTTAAAATGAATGGTTAAATTGTGAAATTTCTCTAAGCCTATAAATTAAAGTCCTTCATTTTATCACAGAACAACAAAGAATTCATAGACCTAGTTAATAATAACCATAAGTATAAAAAAACTGATTTTGAAAATGTTGCCTTAGACATGATAATTATTAGAAATTTGAGAAGTCCATCTTGACAATGGTTTTTCACAAGGTCCGCAATACCGTACCGTACTGGAGTTTCGACCTGAGCTCGGTACGGTACGGTATGGGTGTACCGAGCGGTACACCCCAGGGGTATCGAGTACTGTAGCAGTGCTACAGTGCTACAGTGCACTGCTACAATGCTACAATGCTGCAGTGCACTGTCTGTAGCACTGTACCGGTCATACCGCCCGGTACCGGGCGGTCCGCGTACCGGTAACCTGTCGGACTGGTACGTACCGCCCGTACCGGGCGGTACACATCGAAACGGCAGACCTTGGTTTTTCATCCATTCCTCAAAACCAATATGGGTACATGATCCCGATTCATGATATTCATTCCTTATTTCAAGATTTGAGATTCCAATATTAGATCTAGTAACTTGTTTAAATCTAAATTTATGAAATTTTCCCTATAAACTTGAATTTTTCATTTTTTTAATGTTATAATTAATATTGCTTTCCTTATTCTTTTCATATATTTCCTAGCCATACCAACAAATATGACAATTAAACTAAACTCAATTTAAAAAATAAAAAACTATGAACTTGATAAAATATATAATGTTTTAGTCAAGCTTCATAAAAATATTTAGATCAATTTATTTGACTATCTGAAATTTGAATAAATATGTTTATAACTACATTCAAAGCAAGGTCTGTCATACCGAAACATACCGCCCCGTATGGGCGGTACGTACCGGTCCGATAGGTTATCGGTACGCAGACCGCCCATTACCGGGCGGTATGTATCAGTTTCGACTGTAGCACTGTAGCAGTGTACTGTAGTATTGTAACAGTGCACTGTATCACTATAGTAGTATACTGTAGCACTGCTACAATGCTCGATACACCCGTACCGTACCGAGCCCAGGTCGAAACACCGGTACGGTACGATATTACGAACCTTGATTCAAAGTACCTTTGTTGGTAATAGAATAAGACTATATAATGATATAAGAATTATATAAGGAACATGTACTTGCAGAAAAATATGAGAAAATAATGAACTAAGAATGGCCACTACCCATGTCCAATGCCACTTCCGTTTAATATTTCTGAATTTTATGTATTCCAAAAAAAGTTGGTAATTTTAGGTCTAAGAAGAAAATTAAAAAACCAGAACTTGCATCTACTATGCCACACTACCACCTCTAGGCCTACCATACATTATTGTAATGGCCAAATAAAATCTCTTCTTTTCCAATTCATCTCCTACATCCCCTCTTTGTTTTTATTTTATTCCCGTTGCAGCCATACTTATTACTATCTCCTGCACCATTCACTAGCAGCCAACCTTTGCCATAAAGAAATCCAGATTCAAATAAAATGAGCTCCTTTTCTCCACCATCATTATTCTCTCCATCCTTGATTTTACATCTAATTGAAACTGTAACATCAGGTGAAGGGTTCGATGATTTACATTCATATAATTACATCTTCCTCACCTTTATTTTGTTTAGAACAGTCCGTATCATCTTATGAAATTTTGCTTGAAACCCAAGAAACTAGGAAGAAAATGACAGTAAAAATTGGGGTGTCCTTATTACAACAGAATTTTATCATCTTCTTTAGAAGAGCAAGTTCCTTGAAAAAGATATTTACTAAACATTAATTAAATTCATGATGGTAGGTGTAAATAAAGCAAATCTGATTAGCATATTTTGTCACTCGCCACCTTCAGACTCTTATAATATACAGGCAAAGGCTCATGGTTGATCTAAAGGGATATATTTGACAAGAAAATAAAACAAGTAATTAATCCCAGACAATCAAAAACAAGTATGAAAGCAACTTTATGAACATATAGTAAAATGGAACAAAGATTGTCAACATGGACTTCTCAAACTATCAGACAATAACTGTAATTAGGATAACAAGTTATTTTAGGCATTATATAATAAATTATTATTAGCTACATATCTTTTTTTTTGTTATTTGTGGCAAAAGTGTTAGGGTTAGATCAAAGAAGGTTCTGCAAATTATTAATTCAGCTTAAAGGAAAAAAAGTATTTGATCAACCATCAAATATACTATTATAATAGGCAAGGGTAGGATAAAGCTCACATTGTCACCACTGCAAAGGTAAGTTGTTCAAAGGGAGGGATGAAGCTATAGTTCTGGCAATTTGATCAAACCAAGTGAGGGGAAAGGTCGCATGCCAAATTGCTTTATTTTCCAGGAATTGGGACAAATGCATGTGCATGAATACCAATGTTGGCAATCAAGAGGTGCTCTTTCAAAAATAAATCTCAGATTTAAAGTACAAAAGTAAAAAATTGATGATTTTATCATGTGCGTGCTAGTCATAGGTGCCCAGCAAGCCAATCACTTGAGTGATGGCACGTGTGACTTGACACGGAATCTTTTTTGTTTATTATATTTTGACATTTATCACTTTATATTGACTATTGCATATATGCATGTATATATTGTGATGTCCTTGGATATGTGCAATGGGAATCGGATCGTGATGAGATCACGATAATGAGACTGATTCACCTTTAAACACATATCCTAAATAATCCCGGTCATAGGTTACTCGAGAGGGACATCGAGATAACCGGACAGACTGGTGTGTTGTATACCCATCCATATGATGGATGCAACTGGTCTCATAGCTGGTCGTATGGGGACACTAGAGATACAGTACAGGTGCTCATTGGAGAATGAGTTCACTGATTGATCCGCTTACGGAATACTGGATAGTTGATGATGCCTTATTGTCAGACAGCGATTCCATAGTCCTAGTGGTGTATCTGATCCTTAGACTTGAGACACTAAGGATGTCTTGTATGAGTGCTCCACTCTTTGATACCAGACTTATAGGTTTGAATGTCCCAGATCTAGTACAGCTGGTCATTAGGAGTGGCAGTCGACCTTACGAGGGCTATTGAGTGTCGATAGAGGATCATCCACTCTCGGAGTTACGAGAGGAATATCCCATGTGTTCTTGCTCAGACAAATCCTTGGCCAGGGTCATTCGGGTTGAGAGAGAAAGAGTTCTCTGGGAGAATCCGATTAGAGCGAGACTCGAGTAAAAACCGTATGGGTCTGACAGCACCATGCCTGATATACGGTCTCTAGGATATTTGATGGATAAGGGACTATAGATACACGGTAACTGAGGACAGATAGGTCCAATAGATTGGATTCCCCTGTATCGTCTAGGGACTACGGCGTAGTGGCCTAGTACGTCCGTAATCAACGAGTCGAGTGAATTATTATAGAGATAATAATTCACTGAGTCAGAAGGAGTTCTGACAGGTATGACTCACGGCCAGCTCGATATTGGGCCTAGAGGGTCACACACATATGGTAGGCATTGCAATGAGTAGAGGTTCGGATATGAGATATCCATCGGAGCCCTTGTCTTATTGGATATCCAATAAGCCCCTGAATTATTGGAGTTGCGCATGTGATGTCGCCCCCAAGATTTCCCAATAGATCTAATACTTAATAGGGGAGGATCCATTAGGGTTTGACAGGGGACCTCTATAAATAGAAGGGATTCAGTGGTTCATAGGCTAGAGCCTTTACTTGCCTCTCCTATTCTCCTCCCCCTCTCCACCTCAGAGCAGGCCAAGAGTTTTGAGGAGCGTCGTCGCAGCCCTGCTGTGTGGATCACCGCTAGAGAGGAGAACGCTTGACCTCCTTCACCCTCTCATAGAGATCTGCAAGGAAACGAAGATATACGATCTCCCTAGGTAACACAATCTATTCTATACGTAGTTTGTTTCGCGGATTTTGCGCACCAATCTTCGCACGACGACAAACATCTTTTTAGGAAATTGGGAATTTTGTGTTTCTTGTTCTTCCGCTGCGCATGTGATGTCGCCCCCAAGATTTCCCAACAATACAGGCAAGTGATTTATTACAGTAATACTAGTGATATTCTTTGGTTGTCCAACATTCTTTTTTACTTTGTAGATGTGATGATGGCTGAATAAGTGAATATGACAACAAACTTATGACCTTGAAGTACTGGATGATGCAAACAAGTATACTTTGCAAAAACATTTTGTTTTCTTTGTCGATTAAATTATTTTTAATCAACTATCTTTGAGTGTTTTTGGTCCCTTAGATTTACTAAATTAGATGCAGAAACAAGTTTTAGTTTTAAATAAAACATTTTTAATCATATTCATGGTTTCTAAACTATTTTATTATATGGAATAGCCTACCAAATATTATGCTTCAAGATTCATTATTCTCTAAACTTTACCTAAACCAAAGAGATGGAAAATTAAATAGGAAATCAATGAGTACCAAAAGCAAAAACTTCTATTAATGTAATATATTATTTAACAAGAGAAGAATCAAGAGACACTCAAAAAAGCAAGATTATTAGTATGTGTTAGTGAACAAAAGAACCGCGACTGATGAGTCAGCACGGTTAGGTCCACAGGCCGATGTCGGGAGCTTCTTGCGGAGTGAGTAGGATGATGAGATGGCCGCGCCCTCGGAAAGGGGGCTGGTTGGCGTTGGTCGGGATCCAGGCCGGCTTACTACTCTCCCTTGTGCGGTGAAAGATGTCTCCCGGGTCGGGACGCTCGCCGCTTGGGGGTGGCCGTTCTAGAGCGGCTCAGGCAAGAGTTGGGCTGGCGGGGTCGACAGGGTCCTCGCGAGGGGGTGTTGATCAGCATTCCTCGATCTGCCGATCCGGGCACCGTTTATGATGGGCCACTTCTCTCCGTCTCCGGGATGGTTGGCGGCGCGTCCTCGTACACTGGATGACGACTCCCGAGTTGAGACGCTCGCTGGTCGTGGGCGGCCGCTTTCCTGCAAAAATGGCGTTCGTCGGGTGATTCCCGACTTTGGCCCCTCCGACGAGCAAGTCAGTGGAGTGTTTTTCTTATCAACTTTTTTCTCCTCCTGGCCAGACGTCGGCCAGGGGTCTATCTGCTACCGTACGAGGGTCGGTTACGCGTCGGTTCGGTGTGGCCGCTAACCCTAATGGGATGGGACGGCCTTTCTGACGAGCTGGCGTCTTGGGGGATGCCTGAGCGACATCAGACGGCATCGCCCCGAGCTCTCGGGGTAGTCGTGTCCAATAGTATCTTGGTACGGAACCCGACTTGGCGTGCGTCATGGGGTTCTGATGGCGCGTGGCATCAGATTCTGACATCGGTTGGGACGTGGCGTGTGACGTCAGTGGTAACTTATTTGGGGACCAAAATATGCCTTATCAGTATGCAAAAAATATCTCAAGCATTTTATATGCCATATGCTCTTAGGACACCAAGGATATTCTGCAAAACAATTATAAACTTGTCATGCTTTGTGTTAAAATGTTGGGAAGTTGGGAAGCCAAATGCAAAATAAAATAGTTCAAAGAGCTATCATACAGGGACTTCAACTTTGCGGAACATATTAGCCCCTCTACGTGCATCAATTAATGCAATATCTTGTGGAGTTGAAACAATCAAGGCACCTGCTAGAAAGACAATATTAAAATAAAAAATATAGCTACTATCAAAACTAAATATTATTATCAAACATTCTGTATGATATATGGAAAGAAAAACCTGAGACATTATAAAATGGTAGTGAATCGCGACTACAAGAATTTCAATTATATATATATATATGGGGAGAGGATTAAAACTCAATTTCTCTCACAAATTTCAATTATGGAGGCTCCAAACAAAAAACAACTTCGTTAAATGTGCTCTTTAATGTTCAAAACATTTAGAAAACAAAATTCATGTGATATGAATATATTGTGTATTCATCACACTAACAAAAAATAGACAACTCAGAAAACATTAAAGCATTAAAACTATCAACCAGGCTACTTTAATTAATAAAAATAGTTCTATATGAATACAATACAAATCTCAACTTGCTCTGATGCTTCTTTATTTTTAATCAAATAACAATAAGTTCTATGATGTTAAATCTGCTTATTTTTTCTTCACTTAATGCATATGTTAGAATGTTTCAGATGTATCATCTTTCAGAAGTTGCAAATGATATTTGACAAAGCTAATCTTCAGTTTGGACCTCAGATGACTGATGATGAGTTGATATGATTGAGGCTTCCACTCTACATAAATAACACATGTCGGTATCTGAAAACTTACATCCAAGACCCAGCAAACAAGAATCTAAATAAATGATCCCTACATTCTGTAGTAACCTAAAACCCCTAAACAGTCTATACACGGAAAATTAATAAATCAAAGGTTCTGGATGCTCCTTACCAATGCATTAGATGGAACAAAATGAACTGCATCGTAAATGTTATAACTCCAATATATATTTCAAAAATAAATAAATAAATAACTTCAAAAAGATTCTCTGGTGTCTTACAATGAAAACAATAAATTAAATCTTTTTCCAGGACTACAAACTCTGAAAATGATTGGAATTAGGATAAAAAATGTGTTCCTATTTAGTATTTGTCACACAAAAACTTTATAATTATTTATCTAGACAGTATAGAACATTACCAATTTCAGAACTTCCATCATTGAATTGTATCTTTGTTTATTATGTATAAGCATCCTGGACCTACTGCTAAACTGGTTTTACATGTCAAAGCTATCTACAAAGTTGTCTTACAACAAATTTAGTTAGCTAAGTATACACTTGAGAAATGCACTAAAGGTACTTATCTAGTAGTAATTAACTAGTGCAGTTCCTTCGCCATCATTTGCATCAGCAAGTTATACAATATGGATGGATCGGTATCAATGAATGACAAGTCAGACTCCTCTATATGAAATCATAATGTATTTTAATCCAATGATAACAAGAGCTTTCTCAGTATTGTTGAGCTGTTGAATTTTTATAACATATATCTTGGCAGATCACAAAATTTGTTTCGATCACATTTAACCATGCACCATAAATATTCATGTAATAGATAAATCAATATAATAGTGTCAGAATTGGTTGTAGATCCATGTCACAAAACTGAAGCCACTTGGTCTAGTTCCCAAACAATTGATTAGTCGCTTAAAGGTGAATCCCTTCAAGCAGATTCCCTGCATCGTGACTGATACATACAGAACTAGCATTGAGAATAGGCCCAACCCAGTAACTCCAACCTCAAGTCAGCGAGAAATCCTAAGTGCAAGTTAAGGAAAAAGAAGGATCATATCATATCATATCGAATAATATCAAATTTACCCGAAATACTTTCTGAAATCATGCTTTGGGAGCGACATGTGTCCCATGCCTTGGGAAGAGGATCCAAGGGTGGTGTGAGCTCCGTAAATGGATCCCCCTCCTTCTTTAATACCATACTTCAATGTTGGTATCATTGGATTTCTCTTAGGTTTCATACTTGTGATCGAGTTAGGTTCCTTCCTCATGAAGTCAACCTTTATGGATTCATCTCACATAAGCTTGTTCTAGTTGTTGTCAATTGTCATATCCCTCTGAGCCTCTTAAGCTCAAGCAACCTTCGATGGAAGCACAGATTTAGAGACCACAAAAGTCGATCTTGAGGCTGAGAGAAGACTTCAAGTTATGTAGGGCTTCTTTTGTTTATTATCATACTTCACTTATGAGATACATGACCATTTATGGTCAATGTTTTTTATGCCCGAGTCACACCAGACCGTCGTAGGTACGTCGACATCTTTTATTGTCAAAAACACTTTTGCGTGAATGTTCTAATGCCTTAGACCGTCGTAGGTACGTCGACATCTTCCATTTCAACCTTTTGTCACAAAATGTTTCCGCTTGTGGCATATTTCCCCCGTCTATGTAGCATCCAACTCGTGGCCCTATCTTATAGTTTATTGGGGGGTGTCATCAGCTTGGCTTTCCCCAGACACTAAATCTTTCACATGCTTACCTTAAGGTGCGCTTGAGAATCAACTCATATTACTTCACATAGCTCATGAGGGCTTTAAGGTAGAAAGGATGGAATGAGAGTTTTTTCCTCATGGGAGATGGTCGAGGTTCGGGTTTTAGCCTCGGGTGGTTCGCACATAGCTTATCGAAGTTGAGATGGAACAAGTGGATTGACTCACGAGAGACTTGCCCATGTCTTTAACTATCGCTAGGATGAATGAGAGATGGCTTGTCGATCTGGGTTTAATCTTTTTTTTTTTTGTGATTGTTGTTTTCTAGGACTTTATTTCTTATACTTCTTTTGTCCTATAATTTTTTTCTCCTTGCAAACATGAATTTCTACCATCTAGTCTCACCAATGGAGCCAAGGGACCTAAGTTGAATCCCGGAAGGGGTCGATTGATTTGACTCAAGGATTGACCCATTCCCAAGATCATTATTCTCATGGAGATCGCTGAAATTCATGTCAACGAGAATGAAAACATTATAAGAGACAAAAGAAGCAAGACTAAGCTCACCTTCTACAAGCCTCTCTCATTCATCCTAGATAGCTGAAGAGTGAAGACATGACCAAAACTTGTGCGATTCAATCCATTTGTTTCCTCTCAATTTCAGTGAGAGAAGCCACCAGATTGCCAATACGATATGTTGACCGCAAGAGACTAAATCCAAACCTAACCATCTCCTATGAAGAAAACCTCTTCTTCCATCCTTTATTAGAAGATGGTGCTCCCCTAGCCTCAAAGCCCTCACAAGCTATAAGTGACATGAACTGGTCCTCAAGCACACCTTAAGGCAAGTGTGCAAAAGATTTACCATCAGAAAAAAACCAATGAATGTTATAAGATAATGCCACAACTTAGATGTCATCTAAGCGGGAGAGATCAACCATGAACGGAAACACTCCACAATGAAAGTTTGAAGTGAAAACCAAAGTTCAACCTCACCTCCAAAGCATCAGAATATAAAAACAAAAGTGTCTAGGACCAAGTGTGTAGCAAAGATGTCAACGTAACCATGACAGTCTTGTATGACTTAGGTATCTTGGAAGTGAGATGTGAAGTGATTTGCAATACCGTACCGTACCGCTCAGTACAGGCGATACATACCGATCCAATAGAGGACCGGTATGGGCAGTACATTGGTACACCTTAGTGTACCATGTGTTGGTACGCTCGGTATGGCTCGGTACGTACCATACCAACAACTGGTCGGTACACCGATACGATACGATATTCAGAACCTTAGATGTGATGATAAATAAAAGAAGCACTTTGACTTAAAGTCTTCTCAAATCCCCACTTTATGACTTGAAGTCTTCTTAAATCCCCACTATCAACTTTTGTGGCCTCTTCTAATGACAAAGAGACCTCATTCAAGTATGCTTCCATCGAATGTTGCTATAGCTC
Organism: Musa itinerans; assembly: GCA_001649415.1. Taxonomy (NCBI): domain Eukaryota; kingdom Viridiplantae; phylum Streptophyta; class Magnoliopsida; order Zingiberales; family Musaceae; genus Musa; species Musa itinerans. Next base: position 48,623 of record LVTN01001498.1, read on the forward strand.
CTCAAGCTAGAGACATCAGAGGGATGTGATGACGAATCAAACCAACTTTCAAAAGACGAATCCATCGAGGAATGACCTAAAGGAGACTGACCGACTTCACAATGGAAAAACCTAACTCGATCACAAGCATGAAACTTGAGAGGAAGCCAACGACATCAACATTGAAATATGAAAATTGAATGGGGAGAGGATCCATTTATAGAGCTCACACCACCCTCGAATCTGCTTCTCAATGTGTGGGACATATGTCGATCCCCAAGCATGATTGTGAAAAGATATCTTCAGCAAAACAATATGATTCAATTTGATCCAATCTAATACCCGAACTTCAGACTTCTTGCTAACTTGAGCGTAGGAGTTACCTTGTTGGGCCTATTCCTGGCACTAGTTTGCAAGTGACACTCACAACACGAGGGATCCACTTGGAGGAATTCACCTTTAAAGGACTAAAGATTCAGTTCCCTCGACATAATAACTTGATCAAGTCAGCTGGACACTGTGATGCCAATTGACGACCAATTCAGAGACTAAGCTAAACCAAAGAGTCATGTAGTTCACCCAAGCTAACATCCTTAAATACTTGAGTTATTAAACAAGTAACCTTACATATATCAGAAAATTACATTAGAGAAGATGTGTTGTAGGTGTTTGTTTAGTGGCAACTGGTTGGTTCAAGTTCTTTAATTGGTTTCTGTTTGAGTTACAAAATATGGATCTTTATCCATGTTCTGTATGGGTTAGTTAACTTCCTTGCACGATAACTGATCAAGTTGGCTGATCAGTCGACTTACACAATAATAGTTTCCAGCACCTGATCATGTTGGCTCGACATTGTGATGTGGATTGATGACCAATTCAAACACTAACACAATGTAAAATCCTTACACACTTGAGCTATTAAACAAGTAGCATTGCACATATCAGACAATTACACTTAAGAAGATGTGTAGTTGGTGCTTGTTTACTGGTGACTGGTTGGTTCAAATTCTTTACTTGGTTTCTGTATGAGTTATGGAATATGAATCTTTATCCATGTACTGTATAGGTTAGGTTACTTCCTTGAACAAAACCATTATGCATTTCAATATAACACCATCAAGAAGCATTCAACATGTTCGATAAACACTTAATAAGTAATTTGACTAAATCATAAAATTCCTTTGGATCATCTTTGAACTTGTATCATGAATATTAATGGTATAGATCAATCAGCATAAACCAAAGTTTCATGTAGTTCACAAAGAAGATCTAGTTTCCACAATGAAAGAATGTCCTGTATCTATAAAAGAATAGCACAATAAAATATAAAAAATATTACTGAATTTTAACGAATGTGAACAAATTTTGCAGATCTAAATGAAGAAACATCTAACGTATAGATCACTTAATCTATTCTAAGTACCAGATAACTGCAGTCTTTGGGATATTGACAGCTGAGCATCTCCAGTGCCAGGAGGCATGTCAACAACAAGGATATCAAGGTCTCCCCAAGCAACTCCTCTTGTCATTTTCTCAAGAGCACTCATTACCTGCAATTGTATTTGGTTGAATGTTAGTTAAAATAAAATTCATTACACAAGAAACAATAAAGTCTCCTTAAAGATGGGAACAATGTCTACGTGGAATATTGTCTATTCATACCAGTGAACCATTTCTGCACTAACCAACCCTTAAACACAACAATGATTTTTGAAGTTGAGTCAACCACATGATGTTAGAAGTTAAAAATAGCCTACAGATGTGATGAATTCAGTAAATAGTGATTCTTACTTACATGAGAGTAATAATAGCTTAAAGTCACAAAACCAATATAAATAAACATATCAGGAGTTTTGAAAAAGTCAAAAAGAAAATATCATATAAATAGCTGTTCCAACAAATGCTAAAATGAAAAATTAAGAACTTTTCCAAATAAATACATATCCTTGATGGTGATTTAAACAAGTAGCTTGTTTCATCGTAATACCATATTGAGTATCAATATAGCTAATTAAGAAAATAATATACTGAGAGGTACTAATCCATATAGCTAGTTTAGTTATCCAATAAATACATATCCTTAATGGTGGTTTAAACAAGCAGCTTGTGTCATTGTAGTACCATATTTAGTAAACCAAGATATCCAATATAATGTGAGAAGAGACCAGGCCAACAATACCAAAAATCACAATGTTAATCAAGGAAATCAATTTTGTGTACTGGAACCATATCGGTCCATGTCTAGTGTATTAAGAATATGATTCATTCCGAAATACGGATACATGGTATGCTCTCTCAATGTTAAAATTGTCTGAAGGTGTTGTCATTATAGTGGTCTACTCAAATTTCTTCTGTAATGCTTATACACCTGTATGGACTGAGGGAAAATAAATAATCTGGGTATGTTGCAGTTATCTATGGCAACGTATGTATGATAAAACTTGCTGAAGCCATCAATAGATGCATGTCAGTATAGACTTTGTAATACGCTACTTGCCTGCACGTCCAAACAGAGAAACATATTCTGATGATCATAAACTAGTAATTGACACGAGTAGGATGTTCTAGAAGCATCATTAGATAGTGTCCTCTGCATACTACCATTTAAGATTTGGATGGTAAAGGAATAGAAGATAAGGATAATTGAAGAAGCCACAGTAATCATTTCTCTCCGATAGAAAATTTATCATAATTCACACCTCTAACAATTTTTTCTCCAATTCTAAAAAGTGCCCAAGCTAACAACACACTAAACTATGTTTATTATGTATGGCCTTAAAGTTTATAGCGTCTCATGTATATGGCTACTACTACATCAATCCTATTATAACTCATTCTACACTATAATAATTCATCTTCCAATTATATAGTGATTAATGTTCATATATAGCAACTTCTATGGTAAAATGCCACAGGATCTATGCTCTATTGTGACCTGCGACAGTACCCACGACAATATAGTAACTGCTACATTTACCTCCTTTGTAATTCTGTCCTGCTGCTTCTTGAGTTTCCAGTCAAGTCCTAAGTTGTCTAAAGACTATTGTCTTAGAGTCTGTTGGCTCCTTTAATCAACACACAATTTAGTCTTTCCAAGTTTTTGATACAGGTTATCCCCTGCAGAAAATAGGAGACGTTCGTCTCCAAGTTCGTGCTAGAATCCTTGTTGACCTTCCAAGCCAAGATGCAGTGTCTCATGTGACTCATCACCATGAGCTGCCCTTGTTGGAAAGGAGCAGATTCACAAAACAGCTCTCAAGCCTTGAAAAGGTCAAATGAAGGCGTACAATGACCAACTAGGTACAGCTCTTGGCTGGATTGGTGTAGGTATGAGATGGGGTGGGACCAGGTCTCTGGTCCCAGTAAGCTCTGGATACACTGTTTCAACATAACTAAGCCAGCAGATGCAGCAGCACCATTACCTTGTGCACCAAACAGTCCTAAACACCTGTACAGTCTTCACCAACCAACTATTATGCAGGTATTTTGCCTATGCTCCATTGGACATCTGTCTCTCTTACTAGTTTCGAACAATACTTAATGTTGTTTATCTGCTGGTTTGGTATCAAAACCACAAACTAAAGTAAGATAGACAAACTACTAGCTGACGATCAAGACATCATGTAACTACGCAAAATAATTGATTTAAGAATGAGAAGCACTTGGCCAATTACTATGAAATTTAATGAAAAAAACAGAAACAAAAACTAATGAAGCAACTCCAATAATGTCTAGTAGAAGCATAAAATAAATATAAGTGATGAATCTCAGAGAACACAATAAGGAAAAACAAGGACAGATGCATAGACAAACCATAGGACCTCTCCATACAATTGGTGCATCCTTGTCGACAAGAAACCCAATGGACATACATCGAACTCCATGGTTTTCAACAGGGATCATCTTCATATCTGCAAAGACAAATTTGATAATTGATATAATTGAGAGGAACAATGGATCAAGCAATAAAAAGAGCAGGCTACATCAATGACTGTTGCCTTATGAATTTGACATTAGTGATGCAGATAGTTCAGCAATAATGCATCCCAGTTATATGTCAGTTAATTCTGATTCCAAAGATGTAACATTAGTTCTAATGAAATGGTCTAGTACCACTTGGGGAAAAGATGTGGCCCAATAAACTCTCAGAGGAAAATAAAGAAAACACAAAGACACAATATAGGCGACAACCAGTTTACAAAGAACATTCTATGTGCATATGTGGATGTGATTATATGGTTACCTTGCATAACAACAAGTGACCTCATGGATATGTATATATAAGCATCTATTACTCTCTAAAAGGAGATGAACTATAACTTCAAAGCACAGAGTATTGTGACAACAAACAAAACTTCCAAGCTGAATTTGTCTTGGGATTAAAGTAATAAAAATGATGGCTAATACTGCAACCAGACAAATGTGATGGTGCAGCGCACCCTACCATGGCTAACACTCTTTTACAATATCAAGCATTGCAATGGAGACAATGGTAAGATGTTAGCCAGTTAATAACCAACAAAATATTATTTAATCTATCTATGATAGGACAATTTTTCCCACCTAAAAGACACAATGATAATTTAATAATTATAAGGCACTGCTGTAGAACTGTAAAATACCACAAGAAATAAGAGACTAACACCTTTACCCACTTCTGGCTTTCCCTGGAGATTCATCATTGTAGGAACAGATGGCCCATATATGTCAGCATCTAGTAGACCTACTTTGAGTTGACATGCATTAGCAAGTGCAACTGCCAAATTAACTGGAAAAATGAACAAAAAGCGGAAACGTAAGTGATTTTCATGACAGCCCTTTTCTTCAGAAGAATCAACGATAACAATTTCATAACACAGTCATATATGCGAGTGCATAACATAAACGCATAAAACTAAGCAAAAAAATTAAAAGGCATATAAACAAAACTGTGCATACACATAATTAGAAACATGACTACCTTATAAGTAATACTATCAAAGATTTGTTTTAATTTATATGTCAGTCAGTGTATACAGCTCACATAAAAACTTGCATTTCAAAAACAATTTGATCAAACAAGGGTGAAAAAGCATCAACCCATATCAGATAAACAACTCAGTTCTTCAGCTGTAGAAAGTCCATTCAAGAAATATGCAGATCATATATCAATTGTTGCAAAGCATAAAAATAAATTTTTGGAACATCCAAGGACAAAAATTCACCATTTGAGTATTGTTCTTTGTAATGTGATTTTCTTTTAAAGGCCAAAATCATTGAACGATTCATCTAAGTCAAAGGAACAACAACCTGGAAAGGACAGAAATGGAATCAAAATGGTCATCAATAATTCTAAATTCTATGTAATATCCTGGTTTTTAATGTGTATGTATATATAAACCGACAAATCAATTCAGACCTCTCATACCAAATGACTCGCATCATAGCGAAGAAGCAAATAACTGTCAAAAGAACCAAAAAGACCTTTTGCTAATATTTCCAACCACAACAAAATTGCATATGGAAGTATCTTTGCTCTTCCATGGCAAGCAAAGCCATATGACAGCAAAATTGAACAAAATGTTTTGTAATACAAAATGCTTAGCGCAACGAGAACCTATATGACTCCTGCTCCTAAAATCATAAACCAACACTAGACAATGTGTAGGAGACAAAGGAACAACCTGTGAAGTCCACAAAAAGAACCAAACCAGAAGCAACGAACCAGACCTGCAGTCGTGGACTTCCCGACGCCGCCCTTGCCTGAAGCAACGGCGATAATATCTTTAACTCCATCGAGCGACGGGCCTTTCGGAGCATGTGCACTATACCTTCTGGTGCAATGCCATCGCTAATCCAGCAAGAAAACCGACAAAAAGACGAAAAATTGGCATAAGAAATGACATCTACATTGTTTTCTCGGATCAAAATTTCAAAATCAGGTTGGGATACCGTGCGTTTAAGCAGGCGATTCGCGGATACTAATTTGTTCAGCCCCATCAAGATCCGCTTTCTTGTTTCTCAAACCCTAATTTGATCGCCTCAAGAACAGCTGTTCGATATCTATGGACACGCGTGGGACCGGCAATTTAACGAAGCCGGAAACGCACAGCTCGCTCTCGGCTTGGCTTGGCTCCGAACCCCAGAAATATAGAGCCTACAAAAGTAAGTAATGCGGGCCCCTTGGAGTCCAATTACAAGATCGCACGAGTCGGTGAGTTATAAATGGGTACAGATAACCAATTTGACTATTTGAGATTTTAGAGAATTTTCTAGGCTTTTTTTCATTTTTTTTATTTTTTTATACAAGGCTATTTCACTCTCTACTAGTTTACTTTGGGTTATCTACCAAAAAGATAAAAGGCCCGGTTTTGTTGCTATTATATATTTAAGTAAAATTATATATATATATATAAACTTTTTATTTTAGATTTTTTTAAAAAAAGTCTCCTCTTTTCCCTTGGTGTCGAAAATTCCTTTGATACCATAGTGTCGAAAATACCCTTGATAAGACATCCAGTTCCATTTGTATTGGATTAATCCATAAGATGAACCGATCGAGTTGAAATTTTTTTATTTTTAAAGTAATAATATATATATATCTCAAACCCTAAAATAATTTATAAAATTTTAATAAATATAATAAAATTAATTAAAATTTATGAGAATTTAAATTAATTAAGATAGAAATAGTATAACTTATTCAATTAAATCAAAAATATTATAATTCTATTCCAAAATATTTATAATTGATTTGGTTTGACACCATATCAAACTAGTTTGACTAATTCGGTCTAGCCAGATTTCGATAGAAAACTTAAAAATTAAACCCGTCAGTATATTTTTATCATTTTAAGAAATAGAGACTCTCTTTAGATAGTTCGAAAATGAGGGACGTCATCTATAAAAAGAAAAAATCTCAAAAATTGAGCTTTTTTATCAAAAAATCAAGCTATATATATTCCTCAAAATAAGCATCTTTTTATACTTATTTTCTATAAATATAAGTTCATATTCTTATAAAAGCAACTCTCTCTCGCAAATGACTGTAAGTTGACCATTAGTTGAAAGTATTTTTACAAAATTAATATTTTACCTAATAAAACCTTTATTATTAGGCTTTTTTACTTAATGGCTCTCCCTAATTAGGTTTTACCTAAGGGCATTCTTTTTTTGGGTTAAAGTGATGAAAATGCCCCCTTCATCTCCACCCCCTAGTCCCACCACAAGAGGCGTCGCCCCCTTGGCCTTTGCCTTCTCTTTTGCCATCACCTCTGTCACCCTGCCTCTTTTCACTAGCGGTCCTTTGTCTTCGTCCTTGCCACCACTGCCCTCCGAGTCATCCATAGTGTCACAAACTTAGCTGGAATTACTTAAGTCGTGAGGCACCCTTACGGCAAAGTCATGAACTTAGCTTGAGTTGCCTAAGTCACGAAGTACCATTGCACCAACTTCTCGGACTTAGCTGAGATTGCCTAAGTCATGGAGCACCATTGCAATATACGTCCGCAAAGGGTCAGCCAATTTGCAACCTCACTCAGGTCCCAAAGGACCTATAAGAGAGAAAGTTGATTAGTTCGAAAATGAGCGGTGGACAAGTCCCAACGTCTCGCAAAAAAGGAAGCTTTATAAGCAATTCAGCTAGCACCTTGAGTGCAAGAGAAAAAAGAGAGTGAAGGAGAAAACAAAGACTTCAGAAGGTAGAATGAACAGTTGCAAGTTTACAAACAACTGCTCACCGGGTGCTGAGCGCGAAGGCAAGTTCCCATTAAGTTAACGTGTGAACTTGTGAAGATTGTTCAATGCCCGACAATATATCGAAGCCCCATCCAGTTGTTGAATCTCGAATTTTGGTGATGAAATCAATTGGTAACTTGTTTGATATAACCTATATATTGAGAAAAGTGTGTAGGATTAACTATGATTGTGGTAAGACATAAAGTAAATGTTATGCCAAAGTCAAGATTGAGATTTCATTGGGAGTTTCAGAGTTCATCGGAAGTTTCACCGGAATTAACCGAGAAGTCCAAGAGCTCACCAAAGAAGCTCATCGGAACTTGCCAAGAAGATTGTCATGAAGTCCAGGAGCTTGTCGGAAGTCCACCGGAAGAACAATTGATGTACCGAAACAAGAATGCTTTGTTAAATATCTTAATTATTGTAGTTAGACCTTAAGTTGAGTTAGGATTGGGAAGTAATCCCACTAACTCAGTTAGGGGCCAATTGGGCCCTCAACAGGGCTGAATTAAGCCAGATTGAACAGCCCACTCAGCACCTGAAGTCACGGCTGATGGTGGCACCGCCTAGGACTCGATCTCCCATGTGTTCTGGGCGGTGGAACCACTGACAGTTATTACCTACCAGTGGTGGTACCGCTAGAGCTCAGTCTTTAAGAGCTCTGTCAGGTGGTGGTACCGCTAGACTGGACGGTGGTACTGCCTAGTGTCAAAGAGTCGGGCGGTTGTACTGTTAGGATCAAGAGCAACACTAAGAGGGGGGGGGGTGAATTAGTGCAGCAAAAAACTTTCACGATTTCAGAAAAATGTTTGTTTCGATTAAAATTGATTCCGACGAAAATGGTTTCGATTCAATCCGTTTCGGAGAGATTATGAACTTGAAAGCTTTCGTAAAAGTGCAAGAGAGGATTAAGGAGATTTGTAGTAATGTAAATTGCACAAATGAAAAGCAAACCAGAATTTATAGTGGTTCGGTCAATGTGACCTACATTCACTTTCGGATTCCTCCTCCGACGATGTCTCCGACGTCCACTAAAGGCCTTCCTTCAATAGGGAAAGTCCAGCCACCTGTTAGGGAACAAATATGCCGTGGTTGGTGAGTCAGCACGGCTAGGTCCGCGGGTCGATGTCAGGAGCTTTCGATAGGGTGCTTTGGATGATCAGGTGGCTGAGCCCTTAGGAAGGAGTGCTAGTTGGTGTTGGTCGGGATCGGGGGTGATTGACAACTCCTCGCTACCAGGTGGATCGTGCTCCTATGCCGAGTCCCTCGTCGTCGGCGAGTGGTCGCCCTCTTGCAAAAATGGCCTTCGCCGGGTGGTGTCCGACTATGGCCTCTCCGACGAGCAAGTTAGTAATGAGAGGGCACGGTTTCTTCCTTCTTTATGTATCTTTCTTACCCCCCCTGGCCGGAGGCCAGTCAGAGGTTTTATACTGTGGCGTGAGGGCTGATGGTGTGTTGATTCGACGTCACCGCTGACCCCCGAGGGATGGGACGACCCTTCTGACTAGTCGCCATTTCGGGACGTGCAGAGCGGCCTCAGACGGCACCATCCCGAACTCCTAGGACGGGACGTGTGGCCCAAGGCTCTGACTTGGCGTGCGGCGTCGGCTGCGGCATTAGACGGCACTGCCCCGAGCTCCCGAGACGGGACGTGTGGCCTATCTTCTTGGTACGAGCTCCCAGGACGGGTCGTGTGGCGTAGGGCTCTGACTTGGCGTGCGGCGTCGGCTATGACGTGTCCAGGCCACCAAAATATGCTGTATCACTTCTCCCCCCCCCCCCCCCCGCCAAGCGTGCCATGGGGTCCTTAATGGGCCAGGAGGCACGCTTGCGTTTGGAGGGACGCTGATCGCTTACGAGGGGAAACAGAATTGACTCCTCATGGGGCGATTTAGAGGGGTAATGCCCTGTGCTTCGGGCAGGATTGACTCCGCTGGTCGGGCAATCGGGGCTTGTTGTCTTGGTCGATCAAATAACCGGTTCGGCACGGGTCGGAGTTGCGGACCCCGACTTTGTGAGTCGGCGAGTGAATCGAGGTGACCTGGTTAGAGCTGCGAGTTGTGGATCGACGTGGAGCGACTCGGGCATCGGACGGGGAGGGGCGTCGGGTCGGCCGCGAGGTGTGATTCGGGAGTTTAGGCTGTTTGAGATGCGGCTCAGGCATCAGATCGACCATGAGGCATCAGACCCAGACCTGTGGGCCGAGCGGTTATGCTCGTGCTCAGGTTTCGATGCCGGCGGGTCACTTGTCGAGAGCGATCTGGAGCGACCCGGGCAGAGGTTGGAATTGCGAGCCAAGTGATTATGCTCGGGCTTGGGTTTTGGTGCCGGCGGGTCGCTTGTTGATAGCGATCTGGAGTGACCCGGGCAAGGGTTGGAATCGCGAGCCGAGCGATTATGCACGGGCTCGGGTTTTGGTGTCGGCCGGTCGCCTATCGAGAGCGATATGGAGTGACCCGGCAGGGGCTGGAATCGTGAGTCGAGTGATTATACTCGGGCTCGGGCTTTGGTGCTGGCGGGTCGCTTATCGAGAGCGATCTAAAGCGACCCGGGCAAGTGCTAGACCTGCGGGCCGAGCGACTATACTTAGGCTCAGGTTTCGGTGCCGGCGGGTCACCTATCGAGAGCGATTTGGAGCGACCCAAGCAAGAGCTGGAATCACGAGCCGAGTGATTATACTCGGGCTCGGGCTTTGGTGCTAGTGGGCCGCCTGTCGAGAGCGATCTGGGGTGACCCGGGCAAGAGCCAGTCCTACGGGCCGAGCAACTATGCTCAGGCTCAGGTTTCGGTGTCTGTGGGTCGCTTGTCGAGAGCGATCTGGAGCGACTCGGGTAGTAGCTGGAATCGCGAGCCAAGTGATTATACTCGGGCTCGGGCTTTGGTACTGGCAGGTCGCTTGTAGAGAGTGATCTAGGGCGACCCGAGCAAGAGCCAGACCTGCGGGCTGAGCGACTATGCTTAGGCTCAGGTTTCGGTGCCGGTGGGTTGCCTGTCAAGAGCGATCTGGAGCGACCCGGGCAGGAGCTGGAATCGTGAGCCGTGTGATTATACTCAGGCTCGGGCTTTGGTGCCGGTGGGCCGTCTATCGAGAGCGATCTGGGACGACTCGGGCAAAAGCTGGGCCGGTGAGGCGTAGGTCAGGAACCAATCTGGAGCAGCTCGGGCAAGAGCTGGGCCGGCGAGGCACTGGTCGGGAACCGATCTGGAGTAGCTTGGGCAAGAGTTGGGCCGGCGAAGCGTAAGTCGGGAACCGATCTGGAGCAGCTCGGGCAAGAGCTGGGCCGGCGAGGCGTAGGTTGGGAACCAATCTAGAGCGGCTCGGGCAAGAGCTGGGTCGGTGAGGCGCAGGTCGGGAACCGATCTGGAGCAGCTATGGACCTCTTGTCGTGAGATTTTGGATGATGAGGTGTCTTTCGATGGGTCCCCCGGGACGTGGAGTTGCTTCTCGGGGTTCTTTGAGATAGCACCCGAGGTGACCTTTTCGGATCAAGTCCTCGATTTGATTCTGGAGGTCACGACAATCTTCCGTGCTGTGGCCGTAGTCCCGATGGAACGTGCTCAAAGGGAGAGGCAGGAGCCTCGGGAGCAGTGGCTCTTGTTAGTCTGGCCTCTAGCGGGATTGCACCGGGGCTGCTGAGGTTGTTCCTTGGGATTGTTCTGCCCTTGGCCTCTTGTTGTCCATGCGCTTTCCCACCACCAGAGCTTTGGTAGCGATGTACTAGTTGGCACGCTGGAGCATCTCGGGGATGGTTACTGGTGGCTTCTCGATCAGTGACCAGAAGAACCTTAAAGACATCAAGCCCATCAGAAACGCCTACGTGATTAGAGAGGGGTGAGCATCCGAGAACCCTCGAATTTCAATGGTGAAACACACCACAAACTGAGAGAGTGGCTCATCTTTGCGCTGAGATAATGCGAGAAGGGTGGCCATGGAAGGTCTGGGTTGCATGCTGGCGAAGAAGTTTTGCTCGAACACCTTGGTGAGCTGGTCGAAGGATGAGACCAAGGATTAGCGCAACCGGTTGAACCATGCTCGGGCCGGTCCCCTTAGGGTGGTTAGGAATGCCTGGCATATTAATGCATCGGAGGTGCCATAGATGGCCATCTGAGGCCGGAATGCAGAGACGTGCTTCGCGGGATCGGAGCCACCGTCGTATGTTTCTAATGCCGACAGCCTGAAGTTTGCTAGTCATAGGTGCCCAGTAAGTCAATCATGTGAGTGATGGCACGTGTGACTTGATACAGAATCTTTTTGCTTATTATATTTTGGCATATATCACTTTATATGAACTATTGCATATATACATGTATATATTGTGATGTCCTTGGATTTGTGCAATGGGAATCGGATCGTGATGAGATCACGATAATGAGATCGATTAACCTTTAAACATAGATCCTAAATAATCCCGGTCATAGGTTATTCGAGAGGGACATCGTGATAACCGGACAGATTGGTGTGCTATATACCTATCCATATGATGGATGTAGCTGGTCTTATAGCTGCTCATGTGGGGACACTAGGGATACAGTATAGGTGCTCATTGGAGAATGAGTTCACTAATTGATCCACTTACGGAATGCTGGATGGTTGATGATGCCTTATTGTTAGAC